>CM076716.1:3113307-3194146 GCA_038501795.1 Pseudopleuronectes americanus | reverse complement strand
GGGGGGGAGAAGCTAGGAGCGAGGAGACTCTAGTTCGTGGCAGCGGGCCGCGAGGGGTGAGGTGTAGAGCTGTGGGCGTGGGTGGTGTGGTGGGGAGGTGGGGTTGTTGGGTGGGGGTGTGGGGTGAGTGTGGGGCGTGGGTGGGGGGTGGGTGTTGGTGGTGGGGGGTGTGGGGCAAGTTGGGTGGTGTGAGGGTGTGGGGGTGGGTGAGTGTTGTGTGGGAGTGTGCGGGGTTGTGTGTGTGTGGAGTGTTGGGGTGGGCGTGTGGGGGGGTGGGGGGGGGGTGGGGTGGGGGTGGGGGGGGTGTGTGTGTGTGGTGGGGGGGGGGTGGTGGGGGGGGGGTGGGTGGGGTGGGTGGGGTGGGGGGGGGGTGGTGGGGGGGTGTGGGGGGGGGGTGTGGGGTGTGGGTGGGGTGGGTGGGGTGGGGGTGGGGTGTGTGGTGTGGGTTGGGAGGGGTGTGGGGGGGGTGATGGTGTGTGGGTTGTGGGGGTGTGTGTGTGGGGGGGGTGGTGTGGGGTTGGGTGAGGGTGGTGGGGTGGTGGGGGTGGGTGGGGGGGTGTTGGTGTGGTGGGGGTGGGGTGTGGTGGGGTGTGGTGGTGTGGGGGGTGGTGGGGGTGCGTGGGGTGTGTGGGAGTGTGGGGTGGGGTGTGGGGTGTGTGGGCGCCGAGAGACACACGGGGTAGGGTGGTTGGCGGTAGTGTAGGGGATGATGGTTGAGGGAGCGGGTGTGGTGTCAGGAGGTATAGGAGGGGTGGAGAGATGCGGTGGTGGGGGGGGAGGGAGATGTCGTGGCGGGGGTGGGGGGAGGGGTGGGGGGGTTCTGGTGTCTTGGTGGGAGGTGAGGGGTACGAGGATCTTCTCGTGGGGAGGTTGGGAGGTATGTGTTGGGGGGGGCATTGAGGAAGATTGGTTTGGGTCCGGGCCGGTGGGGTTAGGGGGGGGTGGTTAATTTAGGTGGTGAGGGAGTTGCGGAGGGAAGGGGTGTGGGAGAGGTTGTACGGCGTGGAGGTATTGTGAGCGTGGGGGTCGGGGTTGGGTGGGGGTTGGTTTGGTGTGTTGGGGGGGGGGGGGGGAGTAGCGGTTTGTGGGGAGGGGGGTGAGTTTTTTTGTTGGGGGGGGGAGGGGGGGGGGGGGGACGGTGGGTGGGCCGGGTAATGGGTGAGTGTGTGGGGTGGCGGTCGGTTGTATGCAGGTTGTGCCGCGTGGCTGCAGGGGGGAGGGTGTGGGGGTTGGTGGACCGTGGTGTTAGCGGGGGGTTTGTGGGTAGAAGGGGGGGGTGGGGTTGTGGGAGGTACTCGGGAGGCGGGTCGGGGGATGTGTGGCTGGGGGTGGCGGGGTAGGTTATGTAGTGGGGATGGGGTGTCGGAGCCGTTGAGGTTTTGTGTTGTTATATTTTTTTTATTTTTTTGTTTATTGTTTTATGTATTTTTTTTTGTTTTTTTTTTTTTATTTTTGTTTTTTTTTTTTGTTTTTATTTTTTTTTTTTTTATGTTTTTTTTCTTTTTTTTTTTTTTTTTTCTCGTATATATATTTCTCCCTTTTTATTAGCTGTCTTGCATGTAGACATTGTATGGTTTTTTTATTTTTAAGTGGTCTGACGAGTGCGTGTTTGATGGAGTTACTGTTGTTAGATGGTGATGATGGTTTTTGTGGTGTTTCTAGATGTTTTCTTTTTTTTGTTGTCTTATTTTTCTCATTTTTAATATTCATTTATATACATATTTTTGTTGTTTTTGTTTTATATCTTCTTAATTTTTGTTTGCTTCAAGTTTTCTTTTGTTATTGTCCTCTATTCCGCATCTTTTTTTAGTCCTGTTAATGTATGTTTTATTGGAATGTTATTTTTTGCCTTTTATGTTGTTTTTTCTCCCACCGCTCCTTTTGGTTCAAATTAAATTGTTGGTATTTATTATTTTTTCTTTTGTGGTATTTTTTCCTTAGGTGTGGCGTTAGTCTTAATTTTGTTGTTATTAAGCCCCTATCAACTATCACAAAGCACATACGCACCGCCGCTATAATATAAATTAAAGATCATGTATCTACCATTAAGGAGATTCAGACAGCTCACTCTCTCGCACGCATCGATCTTCGGGTGGGGTGACTTGTCCCCCTCCTCTACCATGGTGTGTTGGTGGGGGGTGGTGTTACTCGAGCCTGTATCTACTGGCCTATCCTACTCTATACTCCCCCCGCGGGTTTATGTGTGGGTGGCTGGGTGATGGGGGTGGGTGTTGGTGTGGGCTAGGTGGCAGGGGGGGTGGCGGGCAGGTGTGGTTGGGAGGAAGGGTAGTAGAAGTTACGTTGTGGGGCTGTTTTGTTTGGGTATCTTTGGCTTTGGGTGTTGTGGTGTATTTGTGAATATTTTTACTCTTATGGTTGTTTATGTTATTGCTTTCTACACGCTCCCACACCGCTTCTTAGTTTATTGTTTCTATTTTTTTCTTTTTTTGTTGTGTCAGGTCTTAAGAGTATTCGCTGTTTTGTTTATTTTCTGGGAGTGCTTTGGTAGAATTATTGATGGTTTGGTTTTATCTACTTGTAATTGTGTGATTTGTTTTTTGTTTTTTTTGTTTTAGGGTACAGTTTAATTATTTTGTTTTAGGTTATTGTGGTTATTTTTTTATAGAGTTTATGTTTGACTTTTTGTGGGCTATGAGATGTGTGTGTCCTTGCTACATTCCAAGACGCTTAATGAAAGTAATCATCCAATATCACTATCCCACCCCCCCCCCCCCCCCAACTCCGCCCCCCCCCTCTCTTCGCTCCCCCCCCCCTCTCCCCCCAGCACCACACCACCCCTACACCATCATTTTCCCTTCGTACACAGGGAGAGGGTTTTTTCTAGCTTCATGCGTGGGGGTGTGTGTGTCATGTCTTGGTCTGAGTTGATAGAGAGTGTGAGAGATGGTACGCGCGCAGTCTTATGGTGATGGGGATGAGTGTTGCGCGTTGAGGGAGGTGGATGTAGGTGAGTGGTTGGTGGTTGTTGTGGGGGTGGGAGCGGTGTGGACTGGGCTCGGCCGATAGCATAGTGGTAAGGCGCGACAACGCACGCACACTGGGGTTAGTGGGGGGATGGTGTGCGTCGGGCGGGGGTGTTGTAGGGGGGTGTAGGTTTTCTGCTTTTTTTAATTATCGTTTTTTTGAGATGGAGGCTGTATTTTTTTTTTGTTTTGATTTGCTTTGTTTCTTGTTATTTATTTTATTTTTTTTATAGTTGTTTTATTACTGACCTTTCAAGCAAGAGATAAGACAAAAACAAAATAAATTGTTAGGACAAAAAAAGGGAGGAAAATATAATAGAAAAATCTAAATGAAGGAAATGCAAGTTGTTGTTTACCCCCGCAATGTTTGTGAGATGAAAACAGCAGCAGTCTGTGTTACATATAAGGCGGTGGGGTAAACAGGGGCACCAGATGTTCTTTGATGTTAATAATGGCATTTATTATTAATATTAATTAGACCGCATTCAGCAATACATTTGGGCCATTTCCAAGTCAATTAAGCAAAATGGCAGTCGGGAGATGTTGAAACGACATTTTAAGGCAGGTGTTCAGCAATCCCCTAATAAAACATTTTTGCAGCTCTCGAAAAACAACCCATTCTGTGGCACATTTTATTTATTTTCTCTTTGTTAACTCTTTCTCTGTATTGCTCTCCTCTGTTGCAGTTGCGACCATAACTAAAAATAAAAAAACATACTGAGAATAAGCTCTTGATTTAATGTGCATTATCTAATTAAAATATACACTATGTGGGGATTCTGATAATGCACACATGCTGTGTCCACACCCCAACACGTACGTCCACCCGGATTAAGGGGTTATTTCAGATATGAAATTATGATTATGACCATCACGATGATAATAAACAGAATACAGCAGTCATATGGAAAACTGTGGATTACTGACCGCAGTTTTCCATATGACTGCTTCATGAAGGGTGTGCATGCTTGGGAACGACCCAAATAAATGTCCTTTCTGTATCTCCTCGTTCCAATCCACGAAGTTGTGTAAGCCAATACACATGCACCAGGACACAAGGTTCTCAGTGCCATCGTCACCGAAGACAGAGTTCTAACCAATCTAATTAGACAACACAAGCCAGAGGCCTCACACTGGGGGGTGTCTTGTCAACATAAGCCAAATAATCCCTGGCTATATGTGTAAGGATAAAAAAACATCCTATCTAAAGCTCTATTTGGTTCAATCTAGACCTCTGGATGGGAACCTGCCACACCTCTCAGACCAAGTGTGTGCTTATGTGTGTGTGTGTGTGTGTGTGTGTGCGCCCAGAGCCCTGCTGTTGGCATCAGGCCCTTTCTATTCAAAGCCGGTGGAGGCAGCAGCCTTACAATGGTACATTAGCAATCTGTGCGTTCATTTATCAGTGTGTGCGATGTGGACTCTCCGTTCATGGCGCGCTGCACTTTTCATGGCTGAAAATTAATGAACAAGCCTCCCCTCGCAACAAACATGCACCTGTGCTGCAGAGATGCTAATCACAAACATTTATATTTATTAGCGGACGCCCGTATTAAAACTGGAGTTGTGGAGGAGAGGGGGGGGAAAGGAGAGGATGGAAAAAGCTGTTTAATGAAAGGGTGGTGGTTTAGTTTGTGCAGAATTGTGTTAAAGCCAATTGTTTGAAGCACTTCCTTGAGTCAAAGGGTGCTGTTTGTTCGAGTGCATGATATCCATTCAGGGAGTGTGATCTTCATGCTGTGAAGATGATTTCTCCAAAACTATCAGGTGAAGGGCACTGCTGCACAAGAAGGCAGCGTTAAGTAGCAGCTGATGCTTCTCAAAACACGTTGAAATGATTCAATTTCTGAAGGAACCAAACCTCAGTCCCTCTCAATACACAGGTGGAAATGATGGACAGTCTTGACGAATGCCTCCTCTGGTTAGGATGCTACTTCTTTTCTCCATTCCTCTCTTTCCACTCCTCTCACTCTCATCTCTCACTCCATCCCTCCTCCTCCTCCTCTCTGCTCACATGCTGACAGAAGGTGGCTCTCTCCCTCAGTAAAGGCTATGCCTCTGCCCAGCTAGGGGAGGAAGAGGAATGGTGGCTGGCACCGGCCCACCTTTGTTCCCCCCCTCCTCCTCCTCAAGTCTGTTTCAGGCTTCAAAGAGCATTGGAAAAAGACATACACACAAACACACACGCACCCACACACACAGGCACATACACTTGCACATACAAATGGAGGAGCACTGATGTCTCACTAACTTTATCATTCTAGCAGGGTGATCATAGCCTCGTTGAGAGGCTGTGGATGATGCTCGAGGGTGTATGAGTGTGTGTGCGCGTTTGTTTGCATTTGTGTATGTGTGCGCGTTTATGTGTGTGTGTTGTCCACAGACTGTCTGCATGACAGCACAAAAGGCAGATGGGGACAGAGGTGGGTGTCTTTTAGGACATGAAGACAAGTGCAGTTACTAATGTGTTTGTCTGTGCATTTGTATACACACACACACACACACACACACTTGCCAATGTGTGTATGTGTGTGTGTGTGCTTGAATGTGTTGTGCTATAATAATTAGGGTGTATATTCATCATGCCCCCTCTCAGTCTGTGTTGGCAGGAAGTGGTGTGGTTACCATTAGTGAAGGATGACTAGGTTGCTGTGTCTTTTACTGGGATACTGCTGGCCTTATATTGATAGATAAAGGGAAGGGAAGGAAATGAAGGGAAAAAAATAGGAAAGTGAACAATTTGAAAACAGAAGTAAAAAGAAATAGGAAAGAATTGTTATATCATGACACAAGAGTGCAATATTGGGAAGATGAGACAGGAAAAAAGCATGGAAATGGAAATACAAGAAGATGCGACAGGATATAAGGACAACAGGAAAAGACAACGAAAACCGAAAAAAGGAGAAATACAAAACAGAAATGATATGCATAAAGCATTTAAGATTTTAAGGATATTGGCAATAAAAGGGAAAACAATTGAAATGTAAGAGAACAGGAAATAGGAAAGGGCCACACTATCAACCCCTCTCCAGGTCCTGGACATGTATAAAGTGTCACCTAAAGACGACAGCCATCCTGTTGCACTGCCCCTTTAACATTGAATAAAGAAGGACTCCTCCCTAAGCTGCCATTGATTTCCTATTCATTCGTGTGCATGTTAAATCAACAGTAAGCACAATAGTCCAATCATAAAACTCTATAGCTATAGTACTATCACGTCTCTCCCACGCTCAATCCACCTGGCACTGGTCAGAGTCTTTACTGTACGTGGCATCAATGCTCTGCACTGCGCAGCCATTAGTGGCGTTATTCTCCATCAATGAAAATGAATCAATTAAGCCTCATTAAGGGTGCATATTAAGGTGGAGTAATTATCTGGTGGGGAATGCACAGTGATCGATAGCTCTGGAGCATAAATGTGCACTTAAAGACATACAGTATATTACCACAAGAGGCAATGAACACTTTTAACAAGGCCACTGCGGAGGGGGAGCTAAAGTGGGTAAATCTGCTTCATGTCGCGCATACATATTGTGCGTCTGTGTGTGCATGTATGTGTGTGTGCACGTGTGTGCGTGGACAAGAAAGAGAGACTATTGCTCCAACCATAGCCTGGTCAGGCTGTAAATCCCGAGACCAAGGACACGTCCCGTTTTACTCTTCTATGAACTTGTCCAGTGTCTTGGAAAATGAAATAAAAAGATTTATACTGTGGCTGCAAACATCCTCCCTCGGTGTATGTATGACAACGAGCACAAGAGATAGAGCCACACTTTAAAAATAAACGAGAGAAAGGCCCCGATTTTAGTGAGAGCAGGGAAGTTTTTAAATGCTGGAGGCCTTCACCCTCTGGCCACCAGCATATAAACACACAACCCCCCCTCCCACACACACACACACACACACACACATTGACATGCACACAGAGTACCATGCACACACACAATCCCATGCATAACGCCTATTAAAGAGCACGCTCTGTCCCAGTCGCATAATTTTAATTTGTTATGAAGGTCATTGACAGAAAGTAATAATCACCATTGGGGATCTAACAATTTGCCATTTCAGAACACTGAGGCACTGATGACTCAACTATTAATAGACTGAAGCGCACCCACACCCACACCCACCCACCCTTGCCCCCTGCCTCTACACCCCATCCTCTTAAATGACTAAAAACAATTCCAATATTTTTACACCCACCCACCCTCCCCCCACACCCTCAACACACTCACATACAGCCTAGAAATGTATCATTTGTTATCTGTGGAGAGATATTGTGTGACATTTGGGGGCAAATTAATGGGAAGCCTAAAAGAAACCTGCCGAAGGGGGTATCTCCTGGAAAGAGATTTACACTGTATGAAAAAACAAAAACTAAAGCAGACAGCTTTTGAATTTCTCTTTTTGTTTCTCACTCTGTGCTTCAACAGCGATGTGTTGTGCCCAAGAAAACAGCAGCGCTGCCTGCACTGAGCTGATGAATTGTTTAGCATTTTTCCCCCCTTTTTTACAAACAACACGCAAGAGAGACACAATGACAAGTTTATTATAGACCAACTCATTTATTCTCTGCTTTAGCATCACCCAAGCCATTCAGACATATGTGTCTGGCATTTGTCGCCAAACAAATAAGTCCGAGCTTAAGCTATTTTTATCTAGCGCAAGAGCGTTTGTTCTTTTTAAGTGATCGTCAGCGTTTGGGCCGAATAGAATGGAAGCTGGAATCCTTTATCTTTCAGAGGCTCAACAACTCAAGACTAATTACAAATTAATCTGGATCTGGATATCTGCAATAAGAGGGCCCCAATACGAACTTGTGGTGTGCTAAGAGGGTCTATCTGTTATATATTTATAGGGGAGCTCAACGCATGAAGAGGGAGAGGCAGGCCGCAGATGCAGGCGGCCAAAACCCAAAAGAGAGTAGCACATAATTGCCTGCTTTTCCATATCCAAGCAGCCACATCAAGGCTGAGGATTGCGGATATTAATAATTGATCAATAGCTTGATAGGGCAGCACGTGCTTAAGTTTTTAGCGGTGGAAGTTAGATGGCCGTTTTAGGTCTCTCCTTGGGGTCTTGAGCACTGTTGCTACTTGTGGAGAAGGTCAAGTGAACTCATCGTTATAAATCAAAAACTGTTGTCCTAAACTTCAGGAGGTCATATCAATATGATCTGTTGTGCATTATGATTTTCAAATTGTGTTTTTTGTGTGTGTTTTGCAGCTTTTTTAAGAGCCTGAAGGATAATTTTAGTAATAAATGTCCACAGAATTAATTAAGGAGCAATGGGTGTGCAGTTTAAAGGACCAACGCTTCAATAAATGAGACTAAAAAATAACCCCATAGGTCATCTGTGTTACAACCTATAGTTACTTTTTATTGGTAGGCGACCTTAAGCAGTTGTAATGATTACGACAGGAGCAAATAGAAAAGAGAGGTGACATGGTAAACAGAGCGAACAATAGCACTTTCAAAAGACTACAGTGCAGAGCATGCATAATTTTGCTGATGTTTTAGGCAGCTGTTACTCTTAAGGTGGGATTTTATCCCTGGTTTAGTGTAGTTACTGGTGATAAAGGCAAATATGGTTAAACACTACAGGTCAGTTAATTCTGGGAGCAGCAAAACAAATATTGCCAGCACAATTTGTGTCTTAATAAAGAAGTCAGAGAATACTTGGCCTTTTTCCATCAGTCTGTGAGCAACTGTAATTGTATTCTGCAGACGGCGTGAGTCTGTGAACAGCAGGACATAGTGAAAGGAGCTGGTTACCTCTCTGAGAAGTTGGAGGTGTGCAGCCTGTCTCCTGCAGCTCTTCATTAAACAGCTCTCTGTGGCTGCTCTTGACTCTGTTATTATTCCCTGCAGTATTTCAAACTGATCTCCTCTCAGGAAATGCTCATTTTGACCGTCGTCTTGTTTGTAGACAATAGTACCTGTGTAAGGGCTAAGCTCCCTGATGAACACATTTCACTACCTGTGACTACTTCATAATAAGAGTGAACTTGCATTTTGCCAGCTAAATAGTGTTAATGTGAAGCTATAACAGAAACGTAATAAAGCATTCTTTCAGGGTACAATGCCGCAAATGTCAGAACTTTGACGTTTCTATTTTAAGGTCACAATAAACCTAAAATGAACCATTAATAATAATTTTATGGCTTGTACCAGAGTTTATTGGGATGCTCTTAGCCATCAGGCAACCGTTGTTTATCTATGACCATTTTTGAGACTGAACTCTGTTCCAATGATTTTAGGAAACACTTTTTAAACGTAAGAAGAAAAATAAATGGATGAACAGCCTCAGTGTTTATGAATGTCAAGCATCAATGAAAACTATATATATATGTTTTGAGTTTCTTCAACGAAACCATACACAAACCTGTCAATATTCATGCAACAGGTGTGGCCACTCTTTTTCTGGGGGATGTTGAAAGCCTGGCTTCACCATAAGAATTAAACACCAACACTTCAGATCAGAAAATAACTGGAATGTAGTAATCATCTGACTTTAGACGGTCGTGGGTGCTAGTTAACTTCCTGCTGGGGAAATGAGCTTTGATTTGCTGCCTTGTAGCCGGGGTATGTCGTTCTCTATTACTCACTCTGTCTCTTCAGCTCGTGTACTCTGTACTCCCCCCGGTCCCATGGTAGGGAACCTCTGGGCACCTTGACTGTCGTTTAACTGCTTGTGGCACGAGGCAGCTGAGGAAATGGGTCATTAAATCCAACGAGCTGGGGCCAGCCCCCCCAGTGCCCCAGATCTGTTTCCAGTCAGATCGCCTTCTTTTACAGGAGAGACAGAAAGGAACTCAGCACAGTAGCCCAAAGCAGACATTAGTGTCGTTGCAGCCCGACGCTACTAATAGCAGCTCCTAACAAGGACTGGTGCATTTATTTATCTATACAACCTTATCCCAGAGGTATCTTAGAGGTAAGCTCAGCCATGTCCCTTGTGGATTTCATAGAAAATTCACTCCACAGCTGCTTATGTGCACAGTCCCAAAAATACTTAGGAAACAAGTACAAGTATGCATTTGACCATGAGTAACACGCCCAAATTATTGCTAAATATATAAAGTGTATAGTGCTACCAAAAGTTTGTATTCAATTGTAAACTGGAATAAATAGAATATTCAGTTACACTGGGGGAGATGTTTCTGGTTTATTGTTCTGTTGATGAGATGTGCATTAGAAGAATTTCAGATGTCACTCAGCGCACACCCAGCACAGGCTCTAGGGCTGGTGACGTCAATGTGTTTGTCAGTTGAGAAGTAAATATCTTAACAACTTAGCAAGTGCCATGACATGTTATACATGTGTTCATAGTCCCCAGAGGATGAAGCACAATGACTTTCCTGATCCTTTGTTTTCCTCTAGCACCAGCAACAATTTGACATGACACATCTGCTGTTGGTTATTTGAGGGGTTAAGGGTGTTGTCTCCTCAATTACATTACATTCAAATCATTGTGTTTCGTAAAATATTCATACTGAGGGATCATCTAGAAAGTGTAATGAATAACAGTTCACAAACTCACCATTTGTTTAGCTAAAAGATGCAAGGTTATTGCTTTAGTAGTCATTAATGTAAAGAGTCCCTGAAGTAAGAGGCTCTAGTACGTTACTGTGTCCTTCCTAATTTATCACACAACTGATTTGTCCTGATGGTTTCCAACCCAGTGTTAAGAAGGTGGCTCAGCACTGCAAAATCTTATAGGAGTTTTCACTTGATAAGAAAACGCTGACCATTTCTGCTGCAAATCTTATTCACAATTTGACTAAGAAACGAAAAGTGACACATTTTGGTTGGATCTCTGTCACTTTTGAAGGCTGCATAATCTCATCAAAAGAAAAGGGCAGGCATTTTGCAGGAAGGTAAATACTTCAAATGTTACCATGGGGAGTTTCTTCGATTTGTCCTTTAGCAAGGTGATAACGTGTGATACACCGTGCCCTCCCTTCTTCCTGTTCCCTCCTCCTCCTCCCAGAAAACTCCTCTCCCATTCTCCCTTTTCTTCTTCTGTCATTGTAAAATGCAGGACCAGCAATGTGAAGAAAAAAAAACACTACACACACTTGTTGCCCGGACTTTATCTCTACATTATTCTCAGCGCTCCTTCCGTTCATTTCAGAGAATAAGATAAATGAACGACGTACATTTCGTGCACCTGTCCTCCCCTCCCCACCTTCCTCTTCCCCTAACGATAAGGGATTTCATTAACGTGAGAATGCTTTGGCTCAAAGAAACATAATTGCTTCAGTGTTGTTGTCCTCTCTGCTGCCGACGCCCTAATTTCCTCCTCGCCTTACTCCTGACTGTTAAGTGATCATTATATCAGCACAGGGAATGGTCCAAGGGTAAAATATTGACAAACTGTGGTCATGTTCATACAACACATTGATGAGAGGTGTGTGGTAAAGGAGGTTGAAATATTATACATGTATTTTTTTAAAGGGTGAAGGAGAAAGAGGGGATAATGGATGGGCGTTTGAGTGAAGACGAGTGAGGACACAAAGTGACATGATGAATCGAGAAAGATTACAGAGTCCGGTAATAATTTAAACACCTCTGAACTGACACCCACAGCCCCACCCCCCATCCCAGTTGGATATCTGTATGTTAAAGATACATAATTTTTTGACTTGCCATTTACACAGCATTGCACCTGAAAGTCAGGCAGCATAATAGACAGTTTAAAATGTCAGGGAACTAAGTAAGTAAGAGAGACGGGTCGACCGGCAGAATCTTAATTAGTGGAGCTCTGTCTAATGGCGATGGCTTTCAAGACTCGCTGATGATGGGAGGAGTGTCTAGCAAGAACACACACACTCATGCGCGCGCACACACACACACACACAATACACAAGTATTGTTGCAGAACATACGTGTTCATTTTTTAATCATACTCTTGCTTCACAGTAGCGCAGAGAAATGCACAGGACAAATTTTATGACAGACACACAGAGCAGGTGCAAAAAAGAGGAAGAAAAAGGCATGGCTGCTTTCTGCTGCCACAAACACACACACGCACATACCCCCTTCAAACCACAATTTCAATTTCAACAACAGTGCAATTAGGAAAAGATTCTCCCTGTTGAACCTTAATTGTATGCCTACAGCTGACCAGTCAGTGACCAAATCTATCTAGTCATGGCACAGCATCACAAGAATGTTCAGTGGTAGTCTGGAAATGCATGTATAGGATTTACCTATCTATCCCTGAGCAGACCTGGCTATTGAGCCCAAGCCAGCGCCACATGATTGTGTTAATTAATCTGCCATTGTGAGCATGGGGAACAGCTGCACGGGCTCTCGTGGCTGCGTTGTCAAAGCAAAACAATGCAATGTTAAGCTTCCCCCACTGAATCTTCCATTACAAAGGAGCCCCAACAACAGGGCTAAATTCATAAATCCACAGATCAGTTCTTACCAGCACTAATGTCTGACCTTTAAAGAGAAAAAGGGATTTTTTTTTAACATGCTTCATTTGGGTTTGAAATATGGTCAGATATGTGATACCTAGAATTTGGGCCAAAAACTTCCCCCCATCCGTCCCTCCAGCCTGGAAAACAAACACATGTGGCAAGATAGAGATGCAGGGAAAGAAATGGAGACAGGGAGGGATGGATAGACAGAGGTAGAAAATGAGCAACAGAAAGATGGAGGAAGGGGAAGGGAGGAAGAGGGACAGAGATCAGCAGTACAGAGACAAACAGATGAGTGCTAGAAGCCACCAGCTGGGCGCTGGTATTTTAAAACAAAACGTCTAACGCGATTAGCAGGGATCCATCGATCGCTGTTATGTGGTGTTGATTTGGACTAGGGAGCGGGGGAAGGAGGAGGAGAGAAATAAAGGGAAGAAACAGGTGAAATAAGCTCCACGTGTTCTTTCAGGTCAAATCATAGGATGGCAAAGTTTTTCATGTGAGACCTTTAAAACTGAATTTCATTTTAATCTATATATTAATCTATTTTAATCTATATATTTTACTTTTATTCATATGAATGGATTAGTTAATACAAAACAGACAGCCACTTTATTAGTGTAACTTTATTTTGAGTAAAAAACAAAATATAAGCATTAGTGCTTGACAACAGTACAAAAATCTCACATTTATACAAACAACGTTGACCGAGGGAATACATAAATAGAATTAGGTAAACTGTGCTGCCACCACAAATTATGTCTGCAATAACAGACTTCACAAATAAATGGTTTAGCACCTCTAATCGAGTTCACAAAATGTTTCACTAGACAACCATTTCACTGCATTCATTACAGCTTCACTGAATTACAATCTTATTGCGCGCAGAAATCACAGTGTTCATCTTTAATGTGGCAACCAGATTCATCTTTGTTTCAGAGACCACGCGATGCCTGAAAGAGATTGGAGATGGCATGCCCCTATCACACACTCTTTACAGTCGATGGCATGGCCTTGGTGCACACTTGGCGCTATCATAGAGATGGTGATGCACCCCGAAAAAATCATCAAGATGCCTGGCTCGGGCCCCACTCTGCAGCCGAGCCCTTCTGTCTAGCAGAAAGCCCTCCAACAGCCCACTGAGCACACAAGACATTGGGAGAGGAGTCATACACATGCTTTGAAAACTGACATCTCCTGTCAGTTTTCATTGACTTCATGTAAAGTAGAGAGGTGACTGATCATTTCTTTAAGGTCTAGAGAAAGACAGAAAGCTTAGGAAAGCAATCCGAAGAAGACATTAAATGGCAGATGAAGAACAAGACATTCTCTCTGTGACACTGTCTCTCAATCTGTACCCTGTTTTACTGTGCCAAACACCAAGTCAAATAGTGACACTGAATATGGCAGTGAATTCCAAATCACTTGTTTAGTTGCCATATTCTTGATACTGCACAAATGTTATATTTTTTTTACAAGAGTTTTTTAACATAATACTTAGACACGCAGTGTATAAAACCGGTTTAAATTACTTCAGACCTGAAACATACGCACACACATACACACATGTGGCGAAAATGCAACGTTGAAAGCTTGCAGATGGGAAGGGGTGACACGGTGCTAACTCACATCTCAAAAGTGACGCTGACTGCAGCATCTCACCTGTCCAACACACTAGATTTCAGAAAGCCATCAGATGTTGCATTTGCCGCAACACTGAGCAGTGGAGAGCATCTGATCACAAGATGAAGGCAGCCTGAGGTTTGGTGCACTTACACTTGACAACTCAACAGGACACTTTGTTAGGCTAGAATGGGAATTTTTAACGCCAGAAAAGCAGGTTGGTATCTTGTCATTATCTTCTCCCACACGACTTTGTTAGTATTTACAGCTAAAATGTTACAGAGGGTGTATCGAATTGGAAGAAGGACTTTTTTTTCTCCTGTGGTACTGTGCTGTCGGCTCCCTGATTGTTGGAGTATAAAAATAATCGTCATGGAAATAGATCTCATTGACAACGTGCCATGTTCACACTGTGAGCAGCTTGTGCCTTGTGAACATAATCCAGAAACGTCCTCCAAAAACTTTCCTCCACAAACTTTCAATCCCTCATCCTCTTTTTGCCCTTCTCTCCAAAAGATGAAAGAGGGAATGCCAAGGAAGACAAAAGAAAAAATCCTGTCTTGTCAAGTACCAGCAAAACAGGTAGAATTGTGAAGTAGGGGCTGGGCTCAAGGATCAGGAGGCAAGGGAGAAGGGACAAAAGAGGCAGAGAGCATGAGGGAAAGAACGGAGATACTGAGGAGGATGGAGGATTGACCAAGACAGCTTTCCCATCCTCTTCCTGAAAATCCACTCATCATCTCTGTGTCTAATAGGAAATACC
This sequence comes from Pseudopleuronectes americanus, assembly GCA_038501795.1. NCBI lineage: Eukaryota > Metazoa > Chordata > Actinopteri > Pleuronectiformes > Pleuronectidae > Pseudopleuronectes > Pseudopleuronectes americanus. The sequence continues at coordinate 3,179,345 of CM076716.1, read as the reverse complement.
TGATTCTGGCCCAGAGAGTACTGCACCAGCACAATTACACCTTACATGCAAGGCCTGCCAGGAGAGGTGGCATTTGGTCGATCCGTCCCCCCATGAGGGTGGCTTGTGGCTTAGCCTCGATTTAGCTCCATGTCTTAAGACGGAAGATAGAAGGAATGAGGAGGACCACTGGGGACGAATGCAAGTCTTTCTCTGTGAAAGCCAGGGATAAACCTGTGTCCTCAGGAGGAAAGTAGCTAACTTTTGGCAGCTGGATTGGGGCCCGGGAGTTAAAAAATGAAACCTCAGAATATGGCTACACTGATGTCGCCAGTAAGTCTTAACTCAGACGCCTTTGTGTCCTTGGTTGGTCTACTCGAGAGGCGAAAAAACTGTGAGTTTGCTCACCTATTTGAAGGGTAGAAGTAAATTTGTCTAGAGTGTCTCTGAATAGCGTGCGTGCTCTTGTAAAACCCGTTCGTTCACAGCCTTCAGATTTTGGAAGATTTGGTGTCATCATGTACACTCTTTGTTCTTAGGAATCTGAGGCCTGGTCTAGGCTCGGGAACGACTGTCTTAAGATCTTCGTGTGGAGGTTTATGTTTTACACTGAGAGGAGATGAGAGACATTTACCTCCAATAACAACAACATAAACATATGCTCACTGCGTGGGCCATGGCATGGTGATAACTTGAGGGCAGATAAGAAGAATATAAGTAAATCGACAGAGATGACGAGACTTAGAGGTTCATTAGGAAGGCATCTCATCAAGCACATGTTCAACACTTGGTCCATAAGAGAGCTATACCTGGGGCTGTCACATTCAGAAGGTGTTACTCTAATAAGACAACAGTCGCATTTATTTACAACGAACACAAGGTGACATGAAACATGCATTAACACATCTTCTGCTGTGCCTTTGGTGAAACAAACACCTTTGTTATTTTGTAAACAAAAACATCTAACTAACAGCCCCTTTTGCGAGCTAAAGATACATTCAAATAACATATGCTCTTGAGTGAAAAAAATAAAATAAACACAATAAACACTTTAGGTGTAAACCATCTAAATTGCAATTGCACCACATCTTGGAAAACAAACACTTTGCTGTGTTACCAAGACAACTGAGATAATGTGATTCCTGCGGCATTGTCAGGACTGCTACTTGCTACAATATGCGTGACAAGCTTAAGAGAAATCTAGAAAAACCAATGCACGGATTCAGACTCCAGCCTATTGCAGATTCCAGATACTCCGGCAAACCATACTTGCATGGGTAACCTTGTCAAAGAGTTAAGCTGAGCAGGCTAACATTGTCCCGATGATTGCAAAACCCGAGTTAAAGTCGGCCGTGATGTATAAGACTCTATAATGCTTGCTCTGATTTGACAGTTTAGGTGCATTTCTTCCAATTCGAATGCTTAGCCTAGTGAATTAATGTAGTTCCATTCTATTGGAGGATTTAAACATGATCAGCTCCAACATTTGTTTTTAATATATCTATCTAGGCTAACGGCAAATTCATAATACAGCCCACAGCACATATCCGCCTCTTTCCTCTTTGCCTTCCATGGCGACAAAATGAATTCAGCTCTGAACCTAATTAATCCACAAAGGTTTCATGTCTTAATCCCCAAAGTCAAGGGGGTTATTGTCCTCACAAATGAGGTCAATGTTCCTCCCAGTGGAAATAAGGGGAAGAAGGAGCAAAACACGGGGAGTAAAGGGAGGGACGACGGATGCTTACAGAGTGGCTTTCTTTTCCTCCAGCTCTCCTGGTGAATAGAGGTGTGATACAGTGGCAAGAGGCCCTGCAAACAGGGACTGGAGTTTCCTGCTATCAGTACAGGAATGGTTTCATATATAGAGGTATCAAAAGGACTGAATGGCTAACATGCCATAGTGAAAGAAGAGCAGATAGAAACATAAACGGAGCACTGAAATGAATAGACCAGCGTGACAGCAGTGAGAGAGGGAAAATGAAACTCCTGCCAATCTCCAGCACACAGACCTTTTGAACCAGGTGGATAAGAAAGCTGGTTCTGATGGTAATTGTCACTAAGGCAAGTCACTGTCAAACTCAAAGGCGAAGAAGCATCATCCAAGTGTGACAGGACGATAGCCATGATACAGCCCTCCGTCTGGTGGTATGACAAGGGGGGATGTGACACACATGGCCACACCATGCGGCCCGAAGCACAGTCACTAGCAGTGGCCCACACAGGGTTTTTGTCGGGGACAAACCCGAGCCGGCCAAATGCTTGTCCAGCATCGACAAACTGTGGGTGCATTGTGGGCCGCCTCTCCAAAGACCAAATGGCAGCCAAAGAAAAGCGCGAACGATTGACCATGATAGTCCACATCTATACTCATTTACGCCATCCTGATAAGGGCTTTCCAGAGATCTTTTGAGTCATCCAATCAAGGCTTGGCTGAAGGCAGGCCAGGGTGGGATAGGCTGTGTGGAGGAGTGGGCTGGTGATAGTTGGGTGGTGTTGGAAGTTGGGTTGTGATGATGCTAATGGTGGTAGTGGAGGTGGTGGGGGGCAGAGGGTCAGCCAATAGCAGGCATGGTGAGGGGAGGGTCAGCCAACATGGAGGCTGGTTAGAAGAATAAAGTCAAAGATGACACAATCAACAGCCTGCTGAAATCTGTTGCAGTCAAAAGTGCGGTCAGTGGACTGTATACAGCAGGCATACTGGATGAGTGGAAGCCTAATGCCAAGAAAACAAAGCGAGAATTATCTTAGCGTAAGTTAATAAACTATTGCTGTGACAATATTGCTTTATGCATAAGTTTCAGCAAATCACATTAAGTAGATTTTTGTAGTGGAAGCAAATAAATACAACCTTGCAATAAACATAAAGTAGCTCTCCAAATGCTGTGTCGCTTTGTATTTTAACTTAAAAAATAGAAAAAGTTAAACATATGACACACATAACTACTTATAAAAGTATTATTGTCTCATTAGGAATTGTAAGGTGGTAATAACTATTAGTCAGTTAATGTCAATTGCAGACATGGATAAAGCTGGTGATGTTATAAGGACGTAAAAAAGCCAGTTAGAAATTTCCACATCAGGAAATGTCGTCAAGAAAAGATAAGAGCAACTTCATAAGTCAAGTAAAGATCTTGACGACTAATAAAAGTGCACCTGCACCTCCACTGTACAGATCAACAAAGAACAAAAAAATGATATTACTGCAGAGGAGCTGCAGGAATGTGTATCTAACAAAAGAGTGGTGGTGCATCATTCCACTCTGGAGTATTGAAGCAGGAGGGTCTGCATGGACAAGGCATCAGGAGGAAACCTTATCTGCATCCTCATCGTAAAATGTCAGTATCTGAGGCATGCAAAGCAACATCTGGATTCAACAACAGAGTCGTTTTGGAAAACAAGTGCTGTGGACAGATGAGGTTCAAATTTAGTTTATTGCCCACAATCTCCAAAGGTGTGTCTGGAGAAAGAATGAGCTGCATTTGATGAAAAGAACACCTTGTCATCTGTTAATAATGGGAGTGGAAATGGGGCTGTGTGGCAGCCAGTGGAACAGGAAACCAATAAATATCAGTAGATTATGGTTGCAAATGTCATGCTGTGTGGAAATGTCTGGTTTCAACAACAGGGTGGTGATTAAATGCAAACCTCAAAATTCAGACTTCTATACTTCAAGAGACAACAGTTTAAGCTTTTAAAGCAGCACTCACAGTTCCGTGACCTGCTGGTTTCAAAAATACATTTGTCCGTTTAATGAGGGAGGGGTTACTTTGTATTGATTATAAAATTCCCAAATATTTACACATGAGAACTGTGAATTATTTTCTTAGTTTGTGAAATAAATACAACATAAACGTTTAAAGAAAGAGTCTTTTTTAATCCGTGTTTACAGCAGGGCTTTTATTTACTTAAATAATATGGAACTTGTCCAGAGTTGGACAGCTGAGCTGCAGCTGTTGTAAAGATGATCATTACAATTAGGTATAATCTGTGGAATATTTTGTACCATGTCTACAAAGGATCTACTAAAGGTTGCTAGGCAAAGGCTTTCTTTTCCCACAAATTGCTTGAATTCAGTGTGATAGATGATGTGGCAACACAATATCGTGAATACATCAAGCATCGGCAGAAAAACCTGTGCTGTTTTTGATCACTGATAATTACTGTATCTGCACTCCAAGAAGACTTGTGAAGTAAACAAAGTGAGAGTGTGTGTCTATGTGTGTCAGTGTGCGTGTTTGTGGCTTGTAATTTCCAACTTCTCTGTGACTGGTGGAATAAAAAGTTTATATTGACATCTCCTCACTGCTGAGTTTGAAACATGAGTTGAAACTGACAGAGGGAATTAAAATCTGTAAACGTCACGTTACTTGATGCCTAATTTGAAAATCAGCTGTCAGAGCTGGTGTTTGTTGATTTTTATCAACTCAAGGGTTATTACATTTCAAGAATGTGACAATTAAAAATCCCTCAATCATTCCCATGAGTCCTCTATAACCAAGCAAACTTGAAAAGTGATATAAAGTGATGTGACAAAAGCAGATGAAACTCCAATTGGAAACTTTGAACCTCATTTGGTAGCATTAGGTGGAAAACAAGAAAAGACAACATACTGTGTCCACATCACAAATATCAGATCATACTGGGGAGATTATTTCTGTGTCTGTACATTGGTTAAACAGAGTTGCACACACACTGTGCTGACTGTGTTTAAATCTAAGAAGCTCCCTCTCGGAATAAACACAATTGGATAACAACTATGACGCAGACGGAAGCCAGTTAAAAACTCACTTGACTTCAAGATTGTGAAAGAAAAGGGTTACAGAGCTGTTTTGTTACTAGTTTATCCTTTTTTTCCTTCACTCCCCCTCTACCCCCCTCCATTCTCCCCGCGCTGTCACCGCCTGCATGCCTTGCCTCCATCTCAGAGGATATATAGAGGAGAAAAAAGATTTAAAAGCACTGGAAAAAAGCTCAATTGTTTATTGATTTTATAATAGGCTTAGTGCAAGAGAAATAAAGCGGGGGGGGGGCTGATGGGGTGGAGTGGTCAACCACAGGCGATGGCGTGACAAACACGTGGCTTACAGGCAGGTAACAGTGGCTTGAGTCCAAATGCCGGGATATTGGCTTGAACCCTTTTTTTTCCAAATGCCCATTCATGGCAATGTTATCCTGCTTTTAAAGCAGTGTAGACATAATCGCTCCCCTTACAATCAGGGCACGGCCTTATAGGTTTGAAGTGTGTGTTCTTTTGGGAGGGTTGGGGGCGCGAGGGTGGGGCTTGGTGGTGGGGGTTTCACTCCAGGCGGAAATAGAATGAAATAGCCCTGTATGAGAGTGCGACCACATAGGGCGTGAAAAGAATGGAATGAAATAAAACGGTGATGTTACAATATGCTTTGATAAGAAAAGGGAATTAAATTTCATTAAATTTATGTATGGAGAAGTTACATGTAAAAGAAGGTGGAATAGAAAAAAAGGGCTTAGTATTGTTTGAGCGGGCTGTTGTGAGTGTGTACAGCAGAGTGGATGTGCGTGCCTGCAAACGAATGGGTGTGTGTAGGGTCTGATGTATGGATGATAACACTAATTAGCTCGTTTTGTTTGGGGCACAACACTCATTAAAAACCCAGTGGGGCCATTAAAGTTACCATCCCTCCAAACCATCGCTGCCACCATATCCATCTATGCTGCTATCTCACCCAGCTCTCCCTCCTTTTAATGCCGTCTGCTTCAGGTTGTGGGGTTGAGTGAAGATTTGTGGGACTTGAATCCCTCCCCTTCTTCCCGTCTTCCCCCAGCCACCCACGTCCATATCTCCTGATTTCTATTTAAATCTCTCTCCCCTTCATTCTTTCACCACTGTCGCTCTTCATCCATGTCACTCACTCTCCTGCACTTTCTTTGTATCTACATTTCTCTCCCACATCCACTATGTGCAGTCCAGGCTACATGATCCATCTATACACTAGTAACTGTGTGCTGAAAAGAAACTGGGGAGGGATTTGTCCTTTCAGTCCCAACAAGGAAAAGGGGTGGCAACAATGATTGTCTCCAAGCTTTACATAGCCATGTCGCTGTAATACCGACAAACCTCCCCATAATTCAGTGCGGCTTGTCGTGCCATAAGGCACCCGCTACTCTGCAGCTGGAGAGACTAGAGGCAGAGAGGCCTGCCGGGATTAAATGAGCAGGTGTATCATCCCGCTAACAGATACAGCACAAAGCCACATTCAAGGCCATTCTCTCTGGGGCTAGCTATGCTAATGCTAGCAACGTCTGCTAAGCTAAAAGGAGTGTTCAAGTCAATCAACTGCAAATGTTACTGTCATGATATTGTGTCAAATAGAACGAGACCAAGGAAAGTTCCTAAAGAGTAAATAAAAATGAAGTTATACTCCTAACAAGTATAGTTAAGCCAGATATATGTTAACAACTACACAGGACACACCAATGAGCCACAGCATTGCAATGGGTGACAGGCCCCTTGATTACCATGAAAATGGGCACCAGAATTTCCACAAAATCCCAGAAGAAAAAATATTACTACTCAGGAAGTTACACGAAATAGGAATTTCAAGCTCTGTAAAAAACAACAACAAAAACATCAACAATGAGTACTGTTTTACTACTGCATTTGTACTTAACAGCACAAACTTACTTTAAGTACTTCTTTATTGTCTGGCAAAAATGCGGAACAACTTCCAGCCCAACAGTGCAGATAAACAATTTCAAAGATGAAAGAAGATTAAAGGAAAATAAAGAATGCCAGCCAAACACTATGAAGTGGTTCAGTGCTGTTCTACCCCGCCTACTGCCTTGAATATGCACTAGTCCACCAAAATGTGTATTATTCAGCAGCTGGAAATATTCCCCAACAAATGCACCACTCACTCCTGTTTGAGTAATGGAAGCTTAAAAACTACAGCTGCTTCAGTAAATCATTGAGTATTTTTTTACAATATTAAACAATATTTATGGCCTGTTTCATACATTTTTTTTTGAGCCCCAGACAGGGGAGGGAAAATCAATGAACTGTTGATAAGAAAATATAAAAATTAAAACATCACTATCTTTCAAGATCAATGTAAACAGGCCTCTGTCATCCGCTGTAACCTCTGTACAGTGAGGGGGCTAGAAAAGCTTACACATTACCACAAATACATACGCTAAGGGCCTGGTCATATCTAGTTTACTCCCTTTAGCCACACTGTTGAAAGGCAAGACTCTGAAAATATCCTCGGTCTCAGGTCTGGATATTAAGAGTGTTGATTAGATATATGAGTTTGCCATTTGCCCACGGAGCGTGGAGTGTCTCCGACAGAACTGGGGACCATATGGCTGGTGAGAGATTCCCCCCCCCTCTCTTCCTCTTCGTGCAGCCTGACAGCTGGATGGCTGCTAACTGGGGACGAGGAAGCTTGGCAGCTGCAGCTGAGAGCAACGCTTTGATGCTGCTCACCCTTTTTCACTTTCTCTCTGTCTGTTTCTCTTCCTCTTCCTCTCTCTAAGAAGAACCCACATGCCCATTACCAACCAGTGTTAGTTACTCAAACGTTTCTACAGGTTGGACACGAGAGGTGACAGAAACAGGAGATGGAACTAGGCGTATACTGAAAAGAGTAGAGAGGTGAATCCTGCTGATCTGTTCCTTTATTTTAGCTCGATAAAAGTAGATTTACTCATATAGTTAGTTAAACACCTCAAAAACTTTTTGGTAGGGCAAGTCTTACAATATCTCCCGTCTACCCTGTAATAAACAACGACAAAGCATTCAAGTTTTCTGCTTTCAAAAATGTGCGAATCTGCTGTCGGAAACTTGACGGCACGGGGGATAGAAGGAGGGAGGGCACCCATGGGTGAGAGGTGATGCTGATGGTGGTGGAAGAGGTGGGGGTGCAGCAAGGTGGGGGAAAGAAGGGGTGAAAAGGCCTCTGGGATCACATTAAGATGTACAACTGACACATACAAAAAAAGTCTGGGATTTTTTTTATTTTCTTCCTTTTTGTACTTTGAGTCAAAGGGATCTTTCATCATTTCTTAAGAAAAAAAAAGAAAAACTCCTTTGGATGTTTAGATGCAGATACCTGGATGCTTTGTGCAGAATGAAAGGAAACTCCTTTCTTTCTCATAAAACAGCAGGCAGGTGTTTTTTTTTAATCTCAGAGCTCATTGGCACCATGTTTACTGAAAAGTGAAGCAATGTGAAGGCAGTATGAAATGTTCTTTAAAGAATAGCTTTAAGTATAAAACATATAATTTTTTTAATTGAGGTTACTCTTTTAGAACAATTACATCAAAACTATCAGCTTACAAAAAATTCTGTCGGGCGACACCTAATCCAAGCCTGCCCTCTGTTTCGCACTGCGTGCCTCTATGCCCTCCTCTGTATTTTCTTTCTTCTCCCTCGCTTAACACCCACTCACTCGTTTGCTTTTACTGTACCCCCCAACACACACACACACACACACACACACACACACACACACACTATCGCGCTATATTCATCTCACTCTCTCCTCTTTTCTTTCCCCCGGCAAGCTCCTCCCATCCCTCCCCTTTTTGAAAGGCCCCCTGTTGCTGCCCGCTATCAACCAGCTCTGAACTGGTGAACATGGTGTAAGAAGGGGGGGCAGAGGGGTTAGGAGGGAGAGGAGAGGAGAGGAGAGGAGAGGAGAGGAGAAGAGAGGAAAGGAGAGGAGAGGAGAGGAGAGGAGAGGAGAAGAGAGGAAAGGAGAGGAGAGGAGAGGAGAGGAGAGGAGAGGAGAGGAGAGGAGAGGAGAGGAGAGATGTATAGGAGTAGGAGGAACAAGGAGAGAGGGAGCAGAGATGGCTGGAGCCAAGAGGAGAGCAGCTGGGCACGGCTAACAGGGAATGATAATGACCTCAGAAATCTGCTGTTCGCTCCACAACAATAGGGTGCTCAGTCGCCTGGAAAATTGTGTTCATCAGCTAGCTCTGCTCACTTACTAATTGACATTGCCAAATATTTTAAGAACAATTGGAAAGTGGCAGGGTGAGAGAGTGAAAAAAACCCAAAGCCAGAGATCTTAATCCTTGGACTTAATTCTTCTGTTACTTTTCAACCTCTCCCTCTCTTTCTCCCTTTCCCTTACAGTCTCTCTCTCTCACTTTCTCTCTCTCTCCCCCTCTGTCTCCCCCTCTCTCTCTTTTGTGATGAGGAGATAGCTACAACTAAGAAAAGAGAAAGCACATTTTCATGTCGCTCGCTGCTCTCATGTCAGCACCCTGATGTTGATACAAAGGGCTTTTTATGTGACCTGTCAATGGGGTTAAGAGGAAGAGATTGGGGGGTTGGCTGGGAGGTAAGGAGGGGGGTGCAAAAAATTAGACAGAGCTAGAAAGAAAAAGAGAGAGAAGAAGAAAAAAAGAAAGAGAAAAAAAGTAGAAAGGATGAAAAAAGAGCAAGCAAGGGATCCTCTAGTCATGGTATCAAATGTCTGGCTTCCATCTTTAATGAGGCAAAGGTCAATGTATTCTCTTGCTCTTTCACTTACAAGAGGAACCCCAATCATGCCCAAGTTAACTTGTTCAAACAAAGCTCCCCCTGCACCCGCCCCACCCCTGAGCCACCACCATCCACTTCACACCCCTGCCTGGTCCGGCTCAGCTGCCTACCATCCAGCGCTATCCATTTGCATTCCTTGACCGAGAACCCTGCCTCATTTCACAGGAATCCCACATTGACGGAGTCAGACAGCTGTCACCAGACAGAGAAAGGGAACTTGGCGCTCGCCCTCATTCAGCTATGCCCTCCCTCCGACCCTCTGTTAAGCACACACATAAACAATCAAGGGAAGAGAAACTTTTCTTGCCAGTGTAGTTTTTCTTGGTAGTTCTGACTGAGAGGAACAAATGCTCATTTTGTCTGGATCTGTGCATTTTTATGCGCATCCTAAGTTTGAGCCTAGGTAAACACACTCCAATACTAGTCAAAGTTGTGACTGTGATGTTAATTCACCTCTTTCTTTCACTGTCGCTTGCTTTCCTTTTTTTTAAGGGTTTCCACATTACTTGTGAGTCTCTGCTCTTGCGCATTCGATCAAGTTTCTCCTACATTTTAAAAACTGTAGTAAAGACAGCACATCTCCCCCTCTCTCCCTTTCTTCCTGTACATGTGAGTCTCTTCCTCTATTTTTGCTCAGTTTTAGCAGTGACACCAGAGAAGATAGCTTTTTGATGTATTAAGAATATTAATATGCAAACAGTCTACCTGACGGAGTAAGGCAGCCTTCTGTTATGGAAAGATAAATATTATGTTTTAATTATAAAAACATAAAACAGAAATGGGGAAGACAGAAGAAGAGGGAGGAGGTGTGTGTGTGTGTGTGTGTGTGTTTGCGTATGTGTGTGTGTGCCAAGGAATCTTGTTCTAGGAAAAGGTACGCTGTGTTTTGGCGAAGATTTAGAGTTGAAAAGAGTGGATGGCATAATGCGATGCTGTTTACTGAGGAATGTGATGCCCTGTCATCTCTCCATTTTTCTCACTACACTCAGTCTTTCCTTTCTCTGTCATTTTTTCTTCACCTCTGATTTATTCTCTCAACAGTCTGCTGCTTCTCACTTTTTTTCGTCCTGTCCCGACCTCATAAGCAAACGGGGAATCCTAACGTGATCATTAAGACATGAAACGCACTGATAAATGTTTCATAAGAACAAGCCTAGCCACTGATAGCCACCCAGGAATACTGAGGAGCAGACAGAGTCTTGCAGTCCTTCCCTCGTTCAAACACACTCGTCGGAATACAATTGGAATTTTAAAATATCTAAAAAGCCTGGACTAATTCCCACCATGGGTAATATTTACAAATTGAGTCTGAGAGACAGGGTAGGAGAGAGGAAGAGAGAGCAAGAAAGGAAGAAAGAAATCAAATCAACTGTGCAAGGAAAAAGAGAAAGAAGAACAGAGAAATAAATTGCCCTTTTATATTGTGCAAGCGTGTACAAAAATACTAAGTCTGCATTTATCCGAGACATGTCAATCAGCGCAGCACACTGACAATTAGTGCGTTTGAATAGAACTTTTATCATTTACCAGACACCAGAGTCCTGACCTACTGTACAAAAATACAGCTCAGGCAATGAATGTGCCTGTAATACAATGACTGTCTATTTAAGTTTGGTGACACATAAAAAATACAGATATGACAGGCCAGGCTCCCTCAAATGAGTGGGGGGTAGAAAGCTCAGGTTTTGTAACCATTGAGTTCTGTGATTATAGAGAAAAGAAGAATAGTGCAGAGGGGGAGTAGAAGAGGAACGGATGTCAATTACAAAGACAAAATAATTTATGCAGAGGGGAGAATGGAAAAAAAAACGAGAGACATAATTCATTATTTTTTAATGCACATAGTTTTACCCACATATAATATGGTGCGCACACTCACAGAAGGCTGGCCTCATTTCAAAGTGTTGGCTGCAGTCTGAAGGAGCGTCGGAGCAATGTAGCCCAAAGTAAGGAGGTGTATGTTAACTACTCTGGGTTTTCATTTTGACCTATCATGAGCTAAATGTGGCTAATGTGGACAACAGGTTTGATTTACCAACTATTTGATAGGCATATCCACTAAGATGTCAGAGCGTATTTTAATTTGTTCTATATTTTATCCTTTTTTTTGTTTTGTATTTGTAATTGCAGACATGTCAAAACCATAACTTTCATCCATTTTACCAATTTGTTTAAAACTTCAGTTTTGCTCTGGGTTTTTAATTTAGTTTCTTAGTTTGTAGCGAACTGATTGGCTCATAACCCAGGTAAGACCCAGACCACGAGAGGCCCTACATGGCCAAGAAGAACTACATGTCAGATAATATCAAATTTATGTAAAATTGTCACTTGATCAGTTATTAATTTCATAAGGAATAAACTATATAAAAGATGTGTTCTGCAATAATATGTGGTCGGAAAAATATTTATAATTTTAATTATTATGTGCTAAAATTGTTCTTAAAAAAGTTGTTTTCAATTCAATTACCACTTACTTATTGATATCAATAACTGCTGAGGCCTAAACTGCCTGATTGTATTACTTTAACTAGTGTGTGAATTGCTTTCCCCATTACCTTGTAATGCCAAATGCCCAGTGGTTGTTTAAACTTATTTCTTAATAAATGTATTAAGACCAGGATCTTTCCTAATTTTAACCTCAGTGTTTCCAGTGGCCTAACGTAAAAAGCATTCAATACAAGTGGATATTGTTTTATAAAATTGGAGATCTTTGTCGATTTTTGTCAGGATTCAGAAGCATGTTAAGGGCGACAGAGACATTTATGTTATATAGTAAACCATTTGCTTTGCTAACTTTTCCTAATGAAGGATCAGAAATGTGCTGCATTTTTTGCTAACAAAAGATCTCAAAGGACTACAGAGATCATATTCTGTAAAGTTGCAATCATAATGTCCACTATAAACATTTTTACAACTTGCTTGTTAGCAGACTATATAATCTATGTGGCATTTAATTTCCTTGAAAACATATATATTTTACAGATGGGACAGGATTATTGTACAGGGCGGGCCAGACAACCAATTCTGCCTTTTACAAACTATCATCCTAGTCTGACTATAGAATATGCATGAAGTGATAGTCGATAAAAACATGCAATTTTTACAAAAAATTTTAATTACAGTGAGTATACACTCCAACATCAGCGAACAAAAACATTTTACACACTTGTGAAAATGTTCAGAGCAAAGATCTAAAATGATAAATAGTGAATGAACTGTTCATGGGAGGCCGATACTCTTTTCGGCTCAAAATGTCTTGAAATACACTGTAGTTAAGTAACGTTTATCAGACTGTCATTTACAGTAAAATAATATTTAAAGGTATCCCTCCTTAATGTTGCCAACACTGACAATTGATTAATATTTGCTGATAATAGCCAGTTAGATTGGATTTCTCAACATGCATATTCATAGCAGTATGGATCTTGTTCAAGTCTACTTTATTCCTGTTTTAATGACACAGTAATTACACTGTAACAGTTTGTCTGCATGTGTAATTACGCCCCCATTGTACTGTTGCAATTAGATGAATATCCACGCTTTATAACCTAAGGCGTCAAGTTGGCAAATCCGATTTCAATTTGTAAGAAGCAAGCATTTTGCCTGCTTGTTTGAGCCACGGTAAAGACCAGGGATATGCAGGCTAATCCTCACCATGTTAAAATGCTGTTCCTCTTAAATAAATGTAGACATGGGGGATTCTCTGGAGAAAGAGAGAGGGAGAGAGAAAGAGAAAGCCAGGAGTGTATAGAGTCTTTTACAGCCTGGAGCCAAGAGGTGGGAGTGAGGTTTAGGGGTGGTGGGGAGGTTGTGGAAGCGCATGTAAGGAGGAATTCTCCTGCTTTAGGCCTTGTATTTGTGCACTAAAGCCTATTTTCTCACTCATTCAGCTACATTTTGCTTGTGCCATGGAAGCAGAATGGGGAGACACTATCGTGCAAAATTAGGATTTTTTATGGTATGTTATTTGCATGTTTTGAAAAAAAAGGCAATGCTTTCCAATTCTATTTTGGATGTGATGAGCTGTATTCCCGCCAGGTCTACCTGTTGTATGCACCGCACGACAACGTTTTCTCTCTCAAAGCAGCGTCTTTGAGGCCTGATCATCAAACCAAACAATGAAGATGTAGTGAAGTCAGTCCAAGGATAACTTAACAAAAAATAAAAGACAGAGATGGGCGTAAATTTAATTACACCTTTGTTTCTTGAATAAATAATGAATAAATAGAATACAAATTTTACTGAATGACAATCATGCTCAAGGTTAGCTCTGCTGTAACATGAAAGGTCTTTAAAGGACATCTCTGACAGAGGCCTTTGTTAGTCTGCTCTGTTTCCTCCTCACTTCTCCCCTTTTCACACACTGCTTTTAAACAAGTGCCGTCTCAAAGACAAAAGCGGCTGCGTTGACCTTCTTTCACAGTTGAGATGTTATTGTTGATTACTATAATTTAACTTTAACACAAAATTGTTGTGGGTAGGTGTGTGGGGCAGAGCCTAGCGCACATGTAGAAGGACATGTACTTGCAGGTGCGTGAACACAAAGTTGAACAAGCTCTTTTTTTTATGTGAGATATTAAGATAAAGACAATGGTACAATAGCCACATCCTGTTCACTACAGGAGAGTGATATGCACACATACTGTAAAGCAACCCCCACCACACCCACACACACATGAACACAAACACAGCAAAACATGCATGCACAGGAGAAGCATGACACCTTTCTCCACATGAGACTCATACACACTTTTTTCTCACACATCAAAGCTTCTAATTTGAGAGTCCCTGAGCTCCAAATGTGAATCACATTCTGTAAGTTGTGAAAAAAAAACAAGTTTCACCACTTCTTAGTAAAAAAACAGAAGTAGCAAAACTAGCATATTTAACATTTGTGATGTCAAATCTGTTTACTTCTCGCATTCTGTTTATTCCAGTAAAAGTATATCCCAGTTTATTCAGATCACTGCATGCCTAATCATATTACTCTTCTCTTCTTCGCAAATCTATTTTACAGCTTTGCCATGCTCTATAGCAGCCAGATGCAGTTTAACATTCAGTTTTGGCACATACACTCACAAATCTCTACCATGTAAGGACAGCCTTTGAGATATGACAGTGTGGACTGGCAAGGAGTTTGATTAGTGCCAGTGCATCAAGCAGTGTTGGCTTTTGACTGAGCACTGGGCTAAAGGTGTGACACTCTACCAGTATGCAAACCATACATAGACAACATTTTTGTGAAAACCAACAGGCTTTTTTCGGTGCTGTGTTGGCAGTAAACAATTTTTTATTTATTTTTGTAATAAAACTTCGAATAGGGGTGATATTTAACCACTCAATTAAATCGAATGCATTCCTTTGTGCCGTTTTATCATTTTGTGGTAAATTCTACTGGTTTTATTTGTAAATTATTATTTTTAATTTGCTTTTTTTTGTATACTGCACACTCATTGTTAATACAGTACTTCTGAAGCTGTTGAAACGCCACAAGCTGTAGCCATCAGATTCAAAGTGCTTGAGTCAAAAGAGACATACAGAGAGAAGGAGAGAGAGACAGATGGAGAGAGAAACTTCCAGCATTAAAATTCAGAAGATAATTACATCCGCTACACCCCCACCCTGTTGAGAAAGTGTTATGTTTAATAGTCTCTATAAAGAAAATAGGTTTTTATCTCACTCTCATTTTCATTAATTCCTAATTGGGGTGGGGGGTTGTCTGTTATTATTTCTTAGATTAAAATAAACATAGCCTATCCCATGTTCAAACCCATCACACTACACGGGCATGATAAGGACTTTATGCCTCTGTGAATAAATAAACAATTTCGTCTCCACTGGTGGAATTAAGTTGCTTACAGCCTTAAGCTAAGCCACTCTGATTTATATTTATATTTATTTATATTTTTTTCCTTCAGAAGACTTAAAAGCACATCCTTGTTTTTGCAAATGAAGTTCACCATTTTTTTTGACCTGTTTTATATGTATAGCTTTAATTAGTGTCTTGTTTAGCTTAAACCGACTGATTATCGCATAGTCGTGACCTAATTACCACGCACATACTTAACGCCAGAACAGTGCCCTGAGGAGCAAGCGAAAGTTACCTTTAAAAACTTGTGTAATCATTAGCAACGAGCCTCCCTTAATCCCACTAAACATACACTTATCTAGCCCCGGCCGGCCTGTATTTGCTGGGAAGGGAGAGAGGAGGGGTATGGTTGTCTCCAACGTGTTTATTAAAGACATTTATTAATCGCTGTGGTTAAAACGAGTTCGTCCCTACGCTCCCAGTCTTTACTCATGTTCCATAGGGATCTAGACTGCTAACCTGCAAACGTGGCTGCAATGGTAAAGCAGATCTCTTCCTGGATTGTTCTGGAGTCTTGTGTTTGACTTAATGTGAATTGTAGCAACCACACAGTTGTGTCAGGGGACAATTGTTACTATGTCCAACAAAGGAACTTCCAAGTTAGACAACATATAAATGAACATATCTAAATATGATATCTACAGTAAAATGTGTTATCCTTGGTAAAACTCTATCCATATATATCTGTAATTCGGATTCTTTGGGAGGTATTTGGGTTATTTTGCCTTCCCCTTTTACATGGATGTATGTGACACACTACATACTGTACGTGCACCTAAAATGAAAGACATTCTTAGAGGTAACAATGACGAACTGTAGAAAAGTAACAGATTCAAAACTGAGTGTAGGTGTATGTCTCAACCAAAAAAGTTGGTACTTTTCATTATCTGTGATTTTGGTCTAACCTGAAGATGGTGAGGATGGATGTGGGCTGTCATCCTGGACGCTTCCTGTCTGGGAGTGTCCTCCTCCAGCTCCGCTCTCTTCTGTCACATTGGATGAACCAGGAGTGGTGGAGCGGCTGATGGACTGGGACTCTGGGTCACTGGCTGAACCCCGGCGTTCGTCCAGACCTTGTTGCTGGATCACCTCTTCAATGCCTCTCCTGTCTTTGCCATGGATACGGGAGTGAACAACCATCTGATGGTAGGTTCTGAAGATCCGGCCACAGTCAGGGCACTCTGCAGGCTTCTCCTTTAGGCCTGAGAGGCTGTAGTCAATGTTTGGGCTTCCCAAGCCAGCCAGGGCTCCAGGAGCCTCAGCACTATGGTGTGACATTAAGTCACGGTGACTGTCAAAGCCTCTTCCATCTTCCTTCATGGACATCAGGGCTCCACTAGAGCCCTTGGATCCCTGCAAGGCTTCTGAGAGCTGCTTCTGCTTGGAGCTATCATTGGAAGGAATCAAGGAGTAGTCTTGTTTATCTTTTGAGAAAGAAGCCAAAGCCCCAGCACCACCCATCTCATCTTCGTGCCCTGGGGGCATATGGTGCTGCTGCTGCTCTTTAGGCATGAATGCCCTGTCCATAGCCATGCCACGAGCCATAATCTGCCAGGCTTGATAGCTACTGAGGGAATCCATCTCTGCCACCTTTGCAGCGGCTTGGAGGCGCTCCATGCAGCTCGACTTGAGTGGTGGAACAAGGTTTAAACAACCAAGGAGTGATCGTTTCTCATTTTCGCCCAGTACATGGCCCATACCCCCAGCCATTGGCCCCAACAGCTTTCCTAACATCTCTTTCTCCTTCATGGCAATACCAGCTTTAGCCAACATCTGGTGCTGCTCACTCAGTCCCTGTTTGTCTGGAGAAAGGAAGCCCCCCTGAAGACAGGAGATGTAGCGGGAATAAAGGTTGGCATGAGCTTCCTGAGCCAGACTGCTCATGCTATTGACGACAGTCATGTCCTGCTCAGTGGGCTGGGGCGGTTTGTTCTTGATGGCCAACTTGTTGAGATGAACCTTCATATGGTTCTTGAGGAACCAGGGTTCCTTGAAGCGACGGCCACAGATTTGGCAGCAGTGTTCAAATGAGTCCTTGTGCTTGCGCATGTGACCCTTGAGGAACCAAGCCTGGCTGAACACTTGCCCACATACCTCACAACGGAATTCGTTGGCCACCTGTGTGCCACCTGCGCCACCAGCACCCTGGCCCTGTGTGGTCTCGGCTGTGATATGGGCCTTCTCCACATGACTTATCAGATCCTCTTCATGGGAGGCTGCAAATTCACACAGAGTACATTTGTAGGGCTTGTGAAGTATGCGAATGTGACGGTCCAGTTCCTCACGCTTCTTAAACTTCCCTTTGCAGAAGGTACAACGGAAGCCTGTAGTTGGGTTCAGGGACTGGTCATCCTGGGTGCTGGCTGGCTTGGGTGAAGAGGAAGGCAGAGAAATTGTTTCTGGAGTAGCAAGGCCAGAAGGGGGAAGGAGACCACAGGCTGAGCCTAATTGCTGCTGATGGGAGTTTGAGCTGCTATTGAGGCCGAGCTGGGGTGTTGGAGCCGTCTGGATGATACTGACACTGCCTCTCATCTGCTTATCCCTCAAAATGGCCCTCTCCTCAAGCTCATGAAGCAGCCTATTTTCCTCTCTGACACGGCCGCGGCCCTTACCAAGATTCCCAAGCTTATGGGTGCGGAGGTGGATCTTCAAGTTGCCCTTTTGAGCTGCTCGGTGGTCACAGTAGGGGCACTTGAAGGGTTTCTCTCCTGTGTGTGTGCGCATGTGCAAAGACAAGATGCTGTTAAAACGGAAGCGCTTGCCACACAATGGACAGGGATACTTCCTATTCTTGCGGGCATCATCTTCAATATCATTCATCTGGGACATG
Source organism: Pseudopleuronectes americanus (assembly GCA_038501795.1). Taxonomy (NCBI): domain Eukaryota; kingdom Metazoa; phylum Chordata; class Actinopteri; order Pleuronectiformes; family Pleuronectidae; genus Pseudopleuronectes; species Pseudopleuronectes americanus. The sequence continues at coordinate 3,161,135 of CM076716.1, read as the reverse complement.
ATGCCCAAGTTCTGGCCATTGAGAAACTGCTGCAGGTCAACACGCCCATTCAGCCCACTCAGTGCCCCTGCGTCAATGTCTCGGTTGAGCTGATTGGCGAGGAGGGCCATCTGGCTGCTGATGGGTTGATTAGCCAGGGCTGCGTGGTGGGTCTTCTCGTCCAAAGGTGTTGCTGCTTTCTCTTCAGGTATCTGTTGTGGGCGGTGTAGGTCAGGAAAGGCGTGTCCTAGCTGGGCAGTAAGCTGGTGAAGCTTTTGACTTATGGGGTAGCGGCCATTCAAGACTGCACTACTCAGATGGGCATCAGCATCAGCTGACGACACACCAAGACACAAACTCGAATCCTCCATCCTGCAAGCCAGGAGAGAAAGAACAAATCATATTAGAAATTAAACAGTTTCAAAATTACAACTATTTCAAAACAAGGTATGTTTTAGAAAACAAAAATAAAATACTATTCAGTGGTAATGTGCTCATGGTTACTATCTCGATTACAAATGGATTGTTGTTCAAGCACACAGCCAGACTGAAGGTTTTACTTCGTTTAGGAAAACAACACCTGTGTCGCATCTCCGAGCACTGGAAAAAAAATGATATTGTCTTTTATGCACAGATCACGTCATGGATTATCGGTACCAAGGGCTTGGGAAAAGCTGTGACTCCTTAGAACTTTTTCAAAATGTAACACCATTTTGGAAGGAATAATTACTCTGTAAACACAGTGAGCAGTATATAATTAAGCTACTTGTGCCCATCCTATCAGAATTCTTCCAATTACATGCCTTAATGAAATGGAGCGACGACAATGTCAGGAAGCCACCGCAATACTACAATTATGATATTAACAATAGCACTTAAAACCAAGGGGTTACTCCAGTAAACACAACACTCTTATCTCGGTGCAATGACACTTGTCTTAGCGCTATTTTCCATCAAACAATGACAATATATCTGAATCCCTGCTTTTTTTTCTATCCCTGAATTATCTTCCCGAATGTCCTCCTCTCTCTAAGTGTTTCACAGTTTTCATGTCGGAAGAAAAACAGGGGTTACTATATAAAAACAGGAAAAAACTTGAATGTATAAGCACACCCTCCAGTCTGAGAGGAATAACTATATATTACTTTCTTGTATTTGTTCTACCTACTGCATGGCACATAAAAAAAATATATCATGAGTTTCTGACCATGCTGTATTATCAATTATCACTTTAAGTGTTTTCATTTCATATGTTGAACATCAGTGAATAAACAATAAAAAAAAACAATAACATTAATTTTAATGCAGATCCATCTGCTTCCCAGATGGTGAGGTATAAACATCTATCTGCACACTTCCTCTGGCTGCTGGCAGGGGTCAAAACCTCAGAAACAATAACCATGGTTCTGCTTTGGTCAACAAAATATTGTATAATGTCTCATTACACTGATTAGTATGCTGCTTGGTAACAGTGGAAGCCACTGTGGTGTTACACATTATTATAATCATCAAAAAAAAATCCTTTCATCGAAAGGCCATGTAAAGCAGTGGCATTAGGTAACTTCGCTTTTAAGGGAAAGTGGCATCTTTTTAGACGGCTCATGGACCCAATCTGGCAGCAATGAGGCTCACCCACATAAAACCCGGTCACACATGTTCAGTATACACTTTACAGTCATGGAGGGCAACTAAGGTCCTGCTAGACTCTGTCTTTCTTTTTCTTGTTCTCCACCTACAGCATGTTTCTAAAGCACAGAGAGCTCAGCCTGGCTCATTTGTTTTCTCAATCGTTTGAATTTTTTCTCTCTTTTGTCCACTCTCTGTCCTGTCAGTAGGACGTAAGTAGACATAGGGGGTGCCTGTTCTTTTTGCCACTGGGCCCTCCAACACACTGTTGATGGTGGATTCTTATCTAGAGGACATGAATTAAGAGACTGTGACCAGCTTCCACTTGGTGTTTAAAGGAATGTGACACTCGTGGGCTGCCTTTTCAATTCTCCCCACAAGTATCATAAAGCGATTCTACTGAATTCATCAAGAATATAATGGCCATGCTATGTTCTGCCGGCTTTCGTCTAACAGCTTGATATGCTCCTGTCGACGCCTACTCAAATATATGACCGATCATATGACATTGTTTTCTACTAAGAAATAGAACCAATAACAAATAAATCATTAATATGTTGGGCTGTAAGGTATATGTGTACATTTATTATGAGAATAATATTAGGCGAGAACTGCCAGTAAGGATAAAACTTTGTTAGACGGCTTTGAATGACTTAGGTTTTAAATTGTATTTATGTGACACCCCAGCTTCCATCACACACAGGCGTGCTTATATCAGAAAAGACCTTATTTGAATGGGCCTTTTTTACAGAGGCGGCTGCCTTTTGGAATAGAAATCTGTGATTTAAACTAGGCTGATGAGCTGTTGCTCATTTGGGGAGATAGCAGCTTGCCCTTTTCTTCAATTTGATTTCTGCCTTTATCTTTAACATATAACAAAGGCAGATAGACAATGGAATAATGTGAAATGAACTGACGAATCCAGTTTGTGTTTTTTATAAACGTATCCTGGCTGACGAGCGTATGCAAATGAGGCACATTAATATGCTTGCTTTGCTCCCGAGTCATTTTATATTTTTTCCCCTGATTAAAAAGGACATTTCTTATGTGACATCCCCCCTCTGCTCATATCAGCACACACATGCGAGAGAATTTGAGGGTGGTGTAAAAGTAGCAACACACACAGACACACGCACAGGCAAAAACACACACTCAGACACAGCCTTTTGACAACAACAATTCAATATGCGAATGCCCTCTAACAGACACAGCGAGTATGTTGCAAACCAGCCCGCACTATCAAATGACGGCTTACAGAATTGGCATCACCAACTTTTCTATTTTGACATCATCCTGACTGTTACTGCAAAATATCTTCAAATTTACAGAAGAAAACAACTCTGTTTAAGTAGCAATATTGTGCTTTTAGAAGACTGACGTTCAAAGTTGTCATTCTTACCAGTTGTATTAAGCAAAGACCGTGGGCCTCTATGCCAAGACTCCGTTAAGAACAGTACATCCAGTCTGCTTCATACTCCTACTGTATCTCAGGGTTTTGCCGTTACTCTAACCTGTGAAACCTTATTATTTCCTGGTGTGTACAGCAGTGCTATCTCATTAAACCTATTGGCTCCTCTGGTTCCTCTAAAACCACAAAGACTTCCTTTAGCATTTTCACACGATGGCTCAGTTGTTTTCTTTATAGTATGTGGTTTAATATTCAGCGAAGCACCACGAGCACCCATAAACACACTCACACACACAGAGAACGAGAGAGAGTGAAACTGATGTCACTATGCTTCTCTTAATGCATTTTTCTTCTCTGCTCTTTTTCTCTTCAAGCCTCGGCTTAATTATAAGTGGTATCTGTAATACAATGGAAGTGTATTTCAGCATTTGAATGTGCTCGTTTCATTTCTGTCTTTATCAATAGTAGCAAGCATCATAAATGCATATGGGATTTTTTTGTGATCCTCTCTAATTGTAACCACATAAATGACTGAAGTATATGAAAAGCAATTTCAATATCAGAAATAGACACCTATTATGAATTCATATTGAAATTATTCTGAATGTGCGTGTTGAATTTTACTTAACTTGAATTTTACACGTCTGAGTTTTGTCATACAACTTTCCTCTGGCATTTAAGACAAGATGTGGGGAAGCTGAAGGATCGAAACGCCATTAGTTGGACTTTACTTTGTTATTTTGGCATGTATCGACACAAAAGCCATCGATTAATCACAATGCAATACCTCATTAAGTCCTAATGAACAAACTCATTGCGTTAAACAAATCAATCATTATTAACAATGTGTTGAATTCCATCATATTTGCACCAAATCATTAATGAGACGACTGTGATTCAGCCACAGCAAACTGATGTTGAGGGGACAATGGGGACATTTACCATATGTTACATGTACTCAGAGTTGCGGGGATCCATTCAAGAGCTGTAAATATGCTTTCAAAGTACAAACAGAGCTTCCTCAGCATTTCAAAGATCAATTATCTTTTGGGGAAAAGTTGGTTTAGTTAGAATTAGAGATTAGCAGGTAAAACAGACCAGACAAAATTTTCTCCTGGCTTGTTTTTTTGTTCTGTTGCAGGTGGTCTTTGCAAGGCATTTAATTAATCCAATGAAAAATCCTGCAATGTTTTCCTTCCTCTTGCTCGCTCAGGCTTTGACTTCGCTGCATTATTACTTTCTGTAATGAGGCGAAAACACTCTGAACTGTGCATGGAAGGCAGTAACACAACCCAGACCAGATTCAATCCTGACTCCATCCCATGCCTCCAGCTTCTTGATCAAAACTCATAACTCTGCGCTCTCAAACTAATGTGAACTTTCAAAAATTGATTGTTTTATTTTGAAGGTGAGGAAAGAAAGTTTCAGACATGACCAAGATAAGAAATCTGATTTGATTTGAAATATGGGGATGTTGTTTTTTTTGTCTTACAAATAAATGCAAACACTTTCAGCTTTACTTGAAATGAAAATTGATGCATTACATGCATGTACAATAAGATTAAAGTAAATATGTGTTCCTAGTCCCAAGTTTCTCAAAGGAAGCTTTAGGAACACATTCCTAAAAACTGATTTTTAACCCATCAAATACAGAACACTGGAAATTCCAACTTATAGAGATAACATTTTAAATGAAGACAGGACATCCAACAAGTTAAAACTTGTGAATGACACTAAATTAGCATACCCCCATTCGTTTTTTACACACAGAAAATAACAGCAAGGGATCCGGGATTTGATGAGAGCACGGACTCAATAGATCTGTGACAAATGAGTGGATGAACCGGAGCCTCTGCCTCTCCCTCTGTCTCTTGAACAATATGTCATTGAGGGCTGTTTAAGAGGTCCTGTCAACAGGTAGTTCAACTTTCAGCTCATCCCTGCTGATCAGTGGGAGCCTTCCTGACAGCGAGAAAAGAAAGACACCGGGAGAGAGTAGGAGAGAGAGAAAGAAAAATGTTTTCGGTCTTTTTATCCGTCCGTCGGCTCTGACAGCCTTGCAGGGGATGCCATGGGAGGAAGATCAATGCAGGACAAGCGGATTCCCACAGTTCATTGTTCTGGGCCAGCCAAATCATCTTCCCAAGACGGCCGGGAGCTCAAAGCTTCCCTTTATGATAACCATCCCTGGTATTATTCCCACTATGATGATGATGATGACCTGCAGATGTCTCTGTCTCTATGTGTGTGTGTGTCTGTGTGCATGTGTGTGCGCGCGTGCTTGTGTGTGTGCATGTACATCTGTGAACACCTCTCCCCTCCTGTGTGTGCTACAATAGTGGTCACAGTGGTGAGGACAGACCCCTGCAGCAGCGAATAAAGCGCAGCGAAGAGCACAGGATTAATAGTGCCCAACATTTGTAAAGCAGTGTCTCTTTAGCGGGTTGCAGTGACAGGAGTGAAAGCCAAAAACTAAATCAAATCATAGGAGCTTGTCCTTTAGGGAAACATTTGATTATCAGCCCTAAAAAAGCAGATATGAAAGAAATGTTTTCCTCACTCTGCAGTTTCAAGAGTGTTGCAGTGTAAACCCACAAACCTATAATAAAAGATCTTTAGCTGGTTTATATGCTATATGAAAAACAGTGAATATTTGCTTTAAAAATAAGGCTAAATTAACAAATCAGCTTCAAATATCTGCACACTGATTTCCACTCTAGTAAGATTAATGGACATTATATAACAAAAGTGACTTTTGACATATATGTAATATCTGAATCACTAAAACATTATAAATTAAAAGTACAGTTTATTAAATATGAGCCATACAAAAATATATGCTGGGCCCTTTTACTAATTAATTATGTGGCATAGGATGAATGAGATAATTTTCTCTTGACAGCTAAAAATGTAATATTACTGCCCCAAATCTACACAGTTTAGAAGAAATCTGTATTACTATTATTTGTTATTTTTTTTATCTTTAGCTACAGTCTCTGTACGGGTCAATTTATAGTGTTATTTCCACTGGGCATTACTCTTAATTGGCTAAAACTAAATTCATGTTAAATCAACTTTCTCTTCAGCTCGTGTTCAAAATGTGTTGCTGATTTTTTGTAATGGACCGATGTAGTTTGGTGCTGATATGATTTCTCTGATCATTTTAGACAGAAAGCCAGGACTAAAAACTATCTCTCTCTCTCTGCGTGTGTGTGTGTGTGTGAGACAACAAACATGGTAGTGTAGAGGGCTCACGCATGGTTAGACTGCAGGAAGAAAGAGGCCACAGAGACAATGACTACAGTGTATCTGTCATGGCTTACATCACTGGTCACTCTCTGCACTGCATGTCAATGCTGCACACACACACACACACACACACACATTTACATACACAAACACACACATGCATGCATGCACACACACAAAAATCTGTAGGTCACATTATGGAGCGGCGCTGCCTACATGTCTCTTGTCAAGTGACTCCAGTGACGACATGTCAGATTCAAGAGAGAAAAGCAAAGTCGAGTTCAGCCTCACTCCGTTTCTCCGGCAGTGAGAGAAAAAGTAGTTGAATGTCAATATGGCCTAAATAAGAGAATATCAGAAATAATTGCTGTTTTCTTCCACTCATGCTGGGAGCATTCTGGAAGAGTTTTGCATAATGACTACAGTCGAGGGGGGGTGATGGTGGTGGAGGTAACAGTGGTGGGTGTGTGGCAGCAGTGGAGGTGGTGGTAAAGGGAGGGGTTGTTGTGACAGGTGCTGAAATCAAACTAGGGAGGCGAGAGAGACAAAGGTTCAATTTACTAAGAGGGGACTTTAATTGTTACACAGCTAATTAAGAGAAGAAGGTTATTTTGTGCACTCTCGACTATTTACTGAGAGGTGTGTGTGCATACATCGGGAGGCAAATTGTGACTTCAAGCCAAGTGTGCCTATAGTAGAGTCACAGTGTGTGTGTTTCTTGTGTGTGTGTATTTAGAGAAAAGATGGGGTGTTAACTCAACATACAAAATATCCTTTCACAGCTTCTCTGCTGTGGGGAGTTTGGGACTTTCTCTTTCTTTTTTCAACTAAAACAAAAGTCTATGGCTAATTAGCAGCCCTCATTACGGGAAGTGAGTCAGGTAATTATTTTACATCATGCTGCCGATAATTGAATGATTCTTCAATGTCTGAATGTCTGTTTGAAAGTATCTCTTTCTCTTCAGCCCCCCCCCCTCACCCCTTTTACCCACTCTTTGTCTTTGTCTTTGAGGAAGATAAGAGCGCTGCTGAATACAGGTACTGCTGCCATATGCTCTTGAGTGAAAAAGCTCCTCTGTCGAAGCAAATGGGATTTTTAAATATTGAAACTGCCGCATGTCTTTTTAATATGACCGTGTTAAATCTCTCTTTATTCCATCACTTTGATAAACTCCCCCCTTTCTATCTCTCCCCTCTCCCACTTACTGCGTCTCCTCTTTTAATCTGAGGAGTTTGAAGGGAACTTCAGCTCTCTGAGAAGTAGTCAAACTTATGATGTAACCACACTGTTTCTTTTTTCTTTTTTTTTAAGCAGCACGCTTCCTGTTTAAGAAAGCTAACTAATCTTGTAAAAGCCATCAGGAAGCTGAGACTTGAGTGGAAATGCTTGCGATTCTCTGCATATGTTACAATATCTCATAGAGGCCTTACAACCGCTATTGTTCTCACGCACTTTAGCCGTTACTGTGGAAGAAGAGAAAGACTAAAGAAAAAAGAAGAAAATCTCCACTTGCTCTTCTTTCTCTTCTTTCGTTTCAAAGTCAAATATAAACGGCGAGCAAATGTGGCACTTGATATAAAAGGGCCAGGGTGTATTTATTACAGACTAATTGTAGCAGAGGAAGTGCTTTACAGGGGTGTGCTCTCGGGAGAGAGGGCGGAGGGGCCTTGAGGACATAAGAGAGCATGTTTATCTATCAGACTTTATCAGAAAAACACAGTGGTGACTGCTCTTAAGATCAGAGATGGGGCTTGGGGGAGCATGTGTGTGTGTGTGAGTTGGGTGGGGGTGGTGGGTGGAGATGAAAAGGTTTACAGGACAAAATAAAAAGAAACGAAAGATGGATAAAGCGGAAAAAAATAGTAAAAGAGGAAGAGACATGCCAGTGAGGCGGCATTTGCATCAGTGCCAACGACTCAGTGTAAGGCAGCCGTGATTAAAGCAGGAGGGAGAAGTTGGGTGAAACCTCAGAGGAGCAGTTTTTTTCCCCCTTGCAGGCCTCTCTGTGAACCGGACTACAAAACAGACTGCTACACACACACGCAACCACACACGTGCACACACACACACACACTGTCAGTGAAGAACTTATGCAGATACACCTGGGCACTTGCATTAGCTAACTGTGAACAGTTTTCGCACCAAATTCTTACATATGCTACACCGTAATCTTATAAGAACAGAAACCAGCCCATTGGTGTGTATTTGTTGGTGTGAATGATTTCTCCTCACATCACTTAAAAAGAGATTGCCAGCTCTCTTTTCTGTGAAGGGACAGATTAGGATTTTTTGATGATAGTTGAGATTAGAATAAAACATACACGTAAATTAAGTTGTATTCTAAATAAATCCAGTAGATGTTCATAAAGATGATCACGAGTATAGTAGCACCAGTGTGTGATGTGTATGTGTCAGTCTGTGAAGGTATGCGCTTGCTATGTCCCACAATTCCTTGCTTCTCTCTGCTACAACATCCTAAATCCGGAGGAGTCTGTCCCGGCTAACACTGCATTTCCCTCATCTCTGCCCTGCCTGACCTTCAGCATCACAACTGACTTATCTTCCACAACAAAGGTTACAGTACATACACTCATTAAAAGACACAGCACACACCCCCTCATGCACACACACACACACACACACACAACTTTGTAAGTGTGTTCTCTGGTGCGGGGCTAAGTTCATTAAGGCAGTGGATGTTTATAATGAAAAATGACCTCTTTGAAATACACTGTATGAATGTGTCCCTTGAGACATCCCACACACACACACACACACACATGCACACACACTTCTGTATTTACTTACTTTCACAAAAGAGACTCTTCTGTAACTGTTCCTTTACACTGACCTATCTCACACACGTGGACTCTGGATTATGTGGATTATGTGATGATGTAATGATATGCTATGCTGTGAAGAGAATAAATCAAAATGCTGCACAGTGAAGGAATTCTATATGTTTTTCCAATTAATCAAGAGCTGAAAGATTAAATTACTAAAATCAAAACCAGTTGAGGCCTGTAGGTATTTAGGGGAGGCACCACCACCGTCATCAGCGTCTGCTCGATCAGGGTTCTACCCACTAACCTTTGTTGTTTTTGGCAGAAATATCTTTACGTGTACAGGAGCATCATTTCTGACACCAGTGGTCGGCCTAAGACGAGTTAGCTCGGGAGCCAGTTGCGAGCAGCCTATGCCGGCCACTTGATGGGGCGCTCAAGATGCTGCATCAGCCTTGCTCAAATTCAGTCTCCCTGAAATTCCCTCTTTCAACACACACACACACACACACACACATACAACATGTAGTCCATAAGTTCCAGAGCAGCCTCAGGGTGTTGGATGTGGGCAGTGGTGGGAGGTGGAAGTGGGGTGTGGGTGGTTATAATCTGCATGCCCTCTGCCATCTCCCATCACCGCAAAACCCCTCTTCCTTTCTGCCTCACCTCGCTGGCAACTGCCCCCCCCACCCCACCCCACCCACCCCAACCCCACCACCACCAGCACCACCTCTCCCCTAACCCCCACCACACTTCTCCCATCCCTCTCCATATTTTCTCCCCCTGCATCTGATTAAGTTAACAATGTGGTGTTATTTGCATGCTGATTTCGCGGACCCCCACCCGCTCCCTCTCTCTGTCTCTCTCTGTCTCTCTCCCTCTCTCTCTCTCCTCAATTCTCTGACAAACAAGAGAGGCAGGATCAGAGTAATGTGATAGCACAGCAGCCAGCCAACGCAATCTGCCTCAAAGACCAGGTGTTCGCAATCCACCTCCCTCTTAATTCCTGCCCCCATCATTTCTCTTGTTTTTTATTCCAGTTATTCTTCTCTTTTCTTCCCTCCCCTAGTTCTTCTTCTTCGTCTCCTCTCATCTATCCCTGGTGTGTTTATAAGGTTGTATTATAATCAAATCTGGAGCGAGGGAGGCCTGTCTTTTTTTATTAATTATAGGCCGCAGCTGATGTGAATGTATTCCGAAAGCATCTTCCAAATAGGTCGGCGGTACAGTTTGCTATTCTTATCACATTTAAATGTCAACACGGTGCAAAGCCCTACAAATTAGTTCAGGCAGGCTTCAACCCCCATTTAACATTTAAAGCGCCATTCTGTAGGGCTCAAAGAGCGATTTAAATCAGTTTACACACACACACACACACACACACACACACACACATATATACAGAGATAGCATTTCGTCTTTCAAACTTCTCATTTCAACACAGACATTTAACTGCCAACCTTTGCCTAAGAGAATTCAGTGCACCATCAAGAAGCATGCGAGAAAGAAAAAAGAAAAACAGGGTGAAAGAACAAAAAGAGATTTAAAGCAACAGAAACAATGCATTAGCTTTTATGAATAATAAATTTCCCTGTCAATCCATGCAGAAAAGATCCAGGTTTCCAGCATATCTGCATACATTCATTGTCCGAATGAATAAATCAGAATGGGGGGTGGGATATGTTTTTGAGCTACCCTATCACTGGTAAATAACAACAATGATTTGAAACACATCTGTTCATATGCAGTGCCAACTAAGCCCTACAGAGCAGCAAAAGACAATAGAGGCCTAGCACTGTTGTTCTACATACTGGTGGCTGGGCATACCAAACAGAGTTTACCCATCTTTACACACACACACAGATCTACCGATGCAAACAAACACAATCAACAAAAAGGAATCACGTACAGTCCACCATAAAAACCAGTCCACATTAGTATCCTCGACAAACACATGACTGCATTATTCCTCTATCAATAGAAAATCTTAGATGGCTCGCTGTGAATTAAAAGCTTTCTCATCCAATGTGACAGCAGGACATAGTTGCAGGAATACAATATTAATGAAGTTGAAAACCATATAGCTTGAATTGAAAAGAAAATCCTCATAGCTCATGTCCCGACACCTCTTGTGTTTTATAAACCATTAGAGAGAAGTCCTGCAAATGTTAAAGCACAATAAAAGACGTTTGCAGGAAAATTTTCAAACTGCTTTTTGAGGATTTTGTTGTCGCTATAATGACAAAAAATGTGGTTGTAAGACAATATGTCACTCTCAGGCCTCTGTAGTGCCGCTCACAAAGAATGAAAGCATTGTATACCTATGGTGAGGCAGGATGTCCACAGTTAATAGTTCTGGAGAACACTACATTTTATTATATATTTCAAAATATCTTGATATGACAAATTCAGGAAAGGAAAACATTTTCAGCATATTTTTTTTTCCAACAATTTGTATGAACTAAAGCATAAATATATATTTTTTCTGTTATACTAGGGGGCATAGTTACAATAACGTAGCTCCCCCAGTCATTATAATGGTAACAATCATTTAGATCCCTTGATCATAACTATAGACAGACCTTTTCTAGAATGTATACATATATAATACCTGTCACCTAACTGCACCTTGATGCACAATGTTCCCCCGTAAACATCATGAGAAACTGAGAAGGCAAGGAGGAAGTTGAAGGCACATTTAGATTTTTTAAATCACATTGTTAAATGAGAGTTGTGTTTAAATTGTGAACATCATAAATGGTAATGGTAAATGGTTTTGTATTATATATAGTTTTCTAGTCTTGATGACCACTTAAAGCGCTTATATTGCTTTATATTATTTTATTGCCTGACCATTGGAATCATTGGGGGATCTGGAAGTCTAATAGTTAAAAAGATTGGAAAATATTGTTTCAATTTAATCTGACTGGTTATTTGATTTACTAACAATACAATCAACTTATATTGCACCCTATTGTGCACACAGTTTTTCTACTGATTTCGGGAGATACTTCAGAAATTAAGGATATTCTGAGTCGTGATGACGTTGAGGAACCACTAGACTGTTTGCATATTAATTTGCTCTCTCACTTACACAAACACAATAAACCACTCTGGACCTTGTTTTCATACAAAAGTATGCAGCACATTTCAAATCATCCCTCAATATGAGTTAAATTTTAATCTTAAATAAATAAATTAATTTCCTTTCTCACTTTCTATTGTCATTTTCACTGTTAGGTGGTTTCTGAGGTTCACCATGTTAGTCCATTGTTTTAAATGGGATTCAAAAAGACAAAATCTCAAGAAAGGACATGTTTAGTACTGACGTTTAATAAAAACCACAAGAGTTTTTTCTTGCGTATGGCTAACCACAATTGGGACTCAGGATAAGTACACTGATCTCCGAAATCCAAGTCCTGCACTTTTTACACCTATCTAAATATACATAAATGGAGATCTTCTCACACACAAAGATTATGCTCCTCACCACAACATAATTACGAAAACAAATAGAGTAGAGAGAGTAGGCATTAAGTGGAATTGTCAACATGGATTAAAATCATAGTGATGTGAGTTACGATAATGTCTCTAGCCCGGCTCAATTTAAAGATTCACTAGCATCAGATGTTGACACTCTCCTTCATCCTTTACCCCATGCACCTTTGTATATCTACTGGTACACTGACATACATTTCCCCGCTGTATTTCTAAAAGAACCAATCCCAATTGAAAATCTCCGAAGTAACCTCTTAAAACGAAAGCAATTTGATGTGATGCTAAAACAAGAACACCAAAATCTAAATCACTGACTCCAGTTCACACTTTTGACCTAACTGGGTACAGAGTTGAATCCAAGAGAAGCATGTGATGGTTGCACTTGAATAAACACACAAGTGGGCACCCCCAGGTCAGAGCAGCTTTAGCAGGGGGAAGGGGTGACATTCAGCCTTAAGGAGAAGTTGGCCCTGTCAAGTTGTTTCACGCCATCGAAACACAGGATCAACTGCAGGCCTAGCAGACACACTTACACACACACTTAGACACAGAGCCCTGGAGCTGGCTTTGTGTCATTACACTGCAAGTTGTTCCAAAGAGCGTATGAACATATAGAAGGAACCAGCTCAGGCAAACAACGCAGACGATCACAGAATTAGATAAAACACCAAGTTAAGAAAACAGTCCCTGAAAAACATTTCTTAAAAATTCTGAAGTTCTATCAAACCTACATTAAGAGTGAGCTTCACACACAAACAAAAAGAGCTGCCAGTGAACTTAATGCAGGCAGAGATTACATTTCCCATCTCAACACAATTGAAAAACTAATTTGAAAGATTTAAATCTATGAGACAGGGTTGGCATTAGATGTCAATCATGGATTGTGGCATTAGATCATCAATCAATCAACAACATGGATGTAATTCATTGTGATTAGAATAACTACCATGTTTGTAACCCCTTTCTCTGTTTAATGCTTCATTGAGGGTATCCTTGATCTTATACTCCTTACACCGTCATATCTTCGCTGGTACACTGAGGAAAATGTACCCAGTGTAAATCTAGATGAACCAAATACAACAAATTCCTGGTAAGTATACACAGACAAACTCTTTGTCAACACACTTAAAATGAAAGCTCATGCAATGAAATTTGATCCAACAATAATATCAAAACTAGAATCTAAACTTCAGTGAACTGATTTCAGTGAACACTTGACCTGAGTACCGAGTTGACTTCAAGAGAGGCATGTGATGCTTGCACTTGAATACACACAAGTAAGGGTGGATGGGGGCTGGGGTGGGGGGGGTGAAGTTCAGCCTGAAGGACAAGTTGGCCCTGTCAAGCTGTTTCATGCCACCGAGATGCAGGATCATCTAAGCCTGTAGCAGACACACTTACACATACAGAGCCCTGAAGCTGGCTTTGCGTCATTAAACTGCTGACCCCAGTTGTTACAATGACTGTATGAACATCTAAAGGGGACCAGCTCAAGCAAACAATCACAGATTTAGATAAAAAACAAGATCATAAACTGTCCCTAAAGAACATTCTTGAAATTCAAAAGTTATATATAATGATCTACAACACAGATAGACTGCTCTTTGAGTTGAGACCATTTGAGTTATTTATTAATAAGGCTATTGTTACACTTTATATGCATTAATATATATTAGGTAGCCTAATATGAGAACAAGAGCCAGTGTAGGGGTCACAGAAAGACTTCAGTATCAGCTTACAATTGCCCTATTACATCAGCATAAGTAACTGAATCCTAAGAGATAACTAGCTTATAAGAGACCCAATCCCTCTGACTGGCTTTCCTCTACCTCTAGGCTTGGCTTTGACTCTTTCTCATCGAGCTCATAGCAGAATGCTCTATGGGTGTGCCTAATGTGGACTCACTGAAATGTCAAAGCATTATATATCCTTTTATGCACAGAGTGGCCCCTAAGGGTTTAATTGACTATGCTGTAAAGTGAGTTTGAGAACCGCGAGAGCGCGAGATGAAGATGAATATGTTTCATTAGAGGGCAAACAGAGCCTGATGGCTGGAATTGGCATTGAGAGAGGAGGAATAGTCTACTATGGATGAAAAATACATTCATCCATTCACAATCCAAAATGAAAAGTACAAGCAGCACTGTCACCTCCATGACGAGTCACTTTCAGTGAACTTACCTGGATAGTGATTCATATTTAAAATGTGTTCCTTCCTTCTCTTTTTTTTCTTCTCTCCTGGCTAGCCTCTGTCTTTCTGTGAACCAAACACGGAAGGAACAAGCTTCCAACGACTACCTGGCAACTTCAAATACCCATCAAACAAACAACAGAGCAGCAGACAGAGAGAAGAGAAGGGGCCCCGCTACTATCCCGCGGCCTTCGTTCACCAATTATACTGAGTACCTGCTGACAGGTGGGTTGTCATAGTGTCTGCTTAGCCACCCAACTCCCCTCATCTTCCCCCCTTCAACATCCCATCACGTTCCATCCCGCTCTATTACAGTTTACCACGTGCTGGGGAGAGGAAGCTCCTCGCACCTCCAGGCAAATGAGGGAGACAAAAGGAGGATGAAGAGGATGAGGGGGAAGGTGCTGGAAAAGTTGGCTTCAAAACTGTAGCTTTGATTTGGAAAACGTTTAGGAGCAACAAGACGGATGATAGAAAGGTCTTCAGTCGAGGTAAAGCGTTAAAGGAGCTATCTACTGCTCTTTCGCTCGACTTGTTTAAGGGTTCTTGAGAGCCAGTGGAAATACAAAGCATAGATATCCAGATTAGAAGGCCACAGTAAGGCCACGGTTGATTTAACTGGTCCTTATACTTTTATAAGGTATTACTTGATGGTATTACTATGTAAGTCCACAATATGCATCATTACTGGTGCATTGTCAGAGCCCAAATACTATGCCTTGAAATTCACTTTTATCTTGAGGTGGTGTTTAAGCTGTTACCGGTACATTTCATGAACATATTCCTGCTCTCTCCATTCAGTTCTCTTTCCTGAAACACTTCTAGGAGGTTTTGAAGACGGGTCTACCCCCACCACTGCTGCCCTCCTATCCATTGTCTCACCGTCTCAGAAACTCAACCAGCCAATGAACACGACTTAGACAAAACATAACCATAATGGCTCATTAAAGGGAATGGAGACGACTTAGGCAAACAAAGCAGCCTTCACTGGGCTGTCACGAAACTCCTGTGATGGTGCGTCCAAACTCACGTTGGTGACAGGGAGGCAAAATGTCTTCCTCCCACCAAAAACCCACCACAGTTTGGAGTGTTTTGAATGCAGTCAACGCATCTCTATTTGTTCTGTGACAAATCTAAAGTGTGCACAGCGGAGTGAAGACCACTGAGCTCCAGAGTAAGGACAAAATAGACACTCTTCTCCACCCTCTTAGAGAAGAGGTGCTATTCAAGAGTTATGACCCAAAGCATATGATTCATATTTCACATCATGTTCGTGAAACCATTTAATGACCCTTTTCCTCCTTTCTTTGCCCCCACCAGTCTCATGTACTTAAATGTACTTTTTAAAACTTTTTTCAGAACTACTGAGTGGCTTTTGTATTACATGTCACTGTGATAATAAAAGGTATTAGTGCAAGCATTATAGCTGGATATTGTGTTCAGAAGCAACGTATTTACTGAATGAATGGAGTGCAATTTTTATCAGTTTCTTTTCCACTAAACTCCTGGGTGCCACACTCTTTGCTCACAGTGGTCGCATATGGCTTCTAATGCTTTCTCCTCATTGGATACACAGGAAAAAAGACACAAATACTGTAAAACAATGAACACACCCTTTTGCGGTTGCAATTATATTTCATAAAAAAACTTGTTGTATGTAAATGTTGTTTCCCATAGCAATCTTATAACATGGCAATCAACGAGGAGTCAGTGGCCCGGTGCACTTGGTAAACTCTCTCCGGTCGTCTACAACTTTACTGAAGCTCTTCCTTTTCTTTAGGAAAAATATTGCTCACTTTTTTGTGAAGCTAGACAGTGCAGCTAATCCCATAGTCTGCCACTGACCCAGCACCTACTGCAGTGAAAGCACAGTCATATCTACTTAGCAATCCCCCAGTAATTAAGGAAGGCCCGCACCATGTCTAAACCTCTTTACTGACACAGTGTTGTGTCTGCACAGCATGGAGGAAAGAAGCCATAAGAGGCTTAAAGCTCATGTACCTGTCGCTCTATAAGTGTGTCTGCGTGTGTCTGTGTTTCAAGAACAGACAGATTAAAAAAGCTGATTGGAAAAGTAGAATTAGCCACCTTTACTGCTTTCTTAATTACTGAAGTCCACCTCTGTGTGAGCAGACTATAAATACGCTCCCAAAATGGCCCTGAATGATTGAACACACACACACACACACACACACACACACACACACACACACACACACACACATATCCACACACATGCGTGCACATACACGTGCGCACACACACACAGACACCATTTTTGCAGGGATGACCAAAAACTGAACCCAGCACTTCTCAGAAACTGGGCCAAACCATATGTCCTTCTGCATATTTTGGGATCAGACTAATTCATTTTGATGATAGCATAAAAAATGATGTCTTCAGAAAAAAGGGAGAGCAAAAGAGGAAATTTGAAGAGAGTAGAGAACAGAAGAGACAGAGTAGAGTGCCATGGGGAATAGATGTGATGAATCCAGGTCTTAGGAGGAGTTCCAGGACAGTAAAATAGGGTTGAACTTTAACAGGATCAGCATCCAGGGCAACATTACACTAAGACTAGAATCTTTTTCTGACAGTGATAAAATGATCTGTAATTAGGACAAACAGCACTAAAAGCAAGTTCAGAGGTACTTTTTTTTTCTTTTTCTTTTCAGTTCGGGTGCGTAGCTGCTTTGTGAGGATTCCCAGGATGGCAGGAGTTGAAAGAGACAATTAAAAAAGAGAAAGAAGAGGAAATGGAAAGACACAGAGAATATGTTCTTTGAGAGACAGAACTGAGGCAAGGCATTATAAGGCAAAGCATGACAAAATACACAGAATTCACAACAAGTGATAGCCAACACACATATCCCTTCATAAAGGGCAGCAAAAAAGAAAGGAAAAATCATGGCAGGGGTGGGAAGCTTTAAACAAAGAAATGTCTTGAAGGTAAAACATGTAAGAGTGTTAAGTAATTTACATGTATTAATTGAGTTCAACGGACAATGTGAGAACATATGTGTCCCAAAATAAAGTATAAAAAAAAACAGGCCGACCCTCTCTGTTGCCCTGAACAGTCGACGAACTGATTTCTATGTAAAGAGCTTAGGAAAAATGTTCAGGAAGAATTCAAATATTGAGTGTGCAACACAAGCTCATTATAGCTTAGAAATGGAGTCCCATAACTTCAACAAACAACCAACTCCGCATAAGCACAATAAAAACCTTTATTTCGTGAAGTCCGTCTTGCCAAATGACAATGTGATGGATATTGTGGGGGGAAAAGGCCTGAGATTTAAACTCATGAAGTTAAAATAACAGTGGTTGATAGAATTTCAAGCGGCATCTATTTCACTTGTGTGCGTCCAGGGAGAGGGAACCCTCACATGTGGCTCACTCTGAGGTTTCTATGTATATTCCTGTTTTAAAAGCGTATTTTGGGTAAGTTTTCCTTCATCTTGTTGAGGGTTAAGGACAGGGGATACCTTGATAAGCCCTATGAGACAAATTGTGATTTGTGGACTAGAAAAATTTGTTTTGATTGATTGAAAGAACTGCACTTAAAGGGCAATACCAGGGCTTTTCAACAGTCTGTCCATGTTCTAACTTAAATCACTAATGACAAGCAGTTCCCAATTCATGCAAGTGGAGAGATTTGAAACTTGCTCATTATAGCTAATGCATAATAATGAAACAAAAATCCACAACTGAATTTTTTATTGTAATAATTACGGCACAGAAACCCACCATTCCTCTTATTCAGGTGTGCACCCTCAGTGGATTGATAAGAATTGGAGTGAAAGGTCAAGAACAGGGGACACTGCTGTTATATTAGCAGATCAACCTGACTCTGGAGCCAACAGATGGCAGCAAGCTGTTTGTGAGACATGCAACCTTTGAACTCTAAGTTCTTCTGCTGCATTTTAGAGCTGCTTTTGTAAAAATCAGAGCATGACAGTAGCGCAGCGGAACTACACTACATGTCTGACAACAAGCCGTCCTGAGGTCAGCGCAGTGCACAGTAGTGGAACCTCTTTCTCAGCTACTGGGTTTACAAGGGATGATATTAAGGTGGGTGTTAATTTGGAAAAATAGGAGCTGAAATATGGCTGTATGCTTTAAGAAATGACTGGCACCAACATAATGTGTAAGTCAATCGTCAGTTGGTTTTAATATTCAAAACCTACGGTATGGACATATAAGTTCTAACCAGTATTTGCACTTATGTTTCTTTTCTCTTTTATTTAACAGTTGTGTGATAGATACGGTTACCATTTACACTGAAGATTCAAATTTTACATATACAACAAATATTTGTAATTCCTTAAATACGATGTGTTTTTACAAATTATACAGCACACCAATAACAAACTGAAATAAGCTAAAATAATTTAAAATCTAATCCAAACATTTGAATTATGAGCACTTTAACTTTTGACTAAACACTCACTGTACTGTTTTCAAAACACTACTGAAAAATAATTTGGATTTGAACTAGAGATTCACACGATAGATTCATATTGTGTTTAATTCAGTTGTCT
The DNA here is from genome assembly GCA_038501795.1 of Pseudopleuronectes americanus. Classification (NCBI taxonomy): domain Eukaryota; kingdom Metazoa; phylum Chordata; class Actinopteri; order Pleuronectiformes; family Pleuronectidae; genus Pseudopleuronectes; species Pseudopleuronectes americanus. The sequence continues at coordinate 3,141,862 of CM076716.1, read as the reverse complement.
CCAATCTGAAGTCAGTACCATTATGTCAGAAAACATAACATAATTGTCTTTCAGTTGACAAGAACTAAAAATACAGACAATAGGTTTGAGATGAACAGAGGCAAAAAAGGAGGAGAGAAAATGTTTTGTCCTTCAGCTGTGTTTTCACTCCACTTTCCCACCCCATGCCAGTGACTGCAGAATAAGAGGATATGTGAATTAAACCCCATTGTTTTAAAAAAGATTTGCTGCTAAATTTAGGCGCAGATCTTGTACTCCCGCGATGTGAAAGAATGTGCCAGTTATGTTTGTGTGTTTTATTTTCTTCCTTTTTCCCTTATCCTTCACCGTGATCTCGGGCTACATAAATCTTATGTTGTTTGAACAAGTGTGAGTGGTGTGTCTTTGCAAAGCAAAAGAGCGAGAGGAAGAAACGCTCACACATATAGTTCAGCCAGGCGATTTTTGCAATTAGAAAAGACACAAAAATAATTATTCTGCAGTGCAGTCAGTCGACATATCCAGAGTCGATGATGCACGGATCACGTGTTTAATAAAAAAGGTTAATCAGTTGTTAATCAGAGGATTAATAACTTGTTATTTTCTTTACAAACCATTAATATTATGCCATAAATATTTAATGTTGATAGGTCTTTTTTTTGTAGGAGTGACAGCGTGGGGGTGGGTGATGTGTGCTTGATGATGCAGGGCAGAGTGAGCTATATCCAGGCATTAATGTGCATTAATCATGCTTTGGTGAAGACAAATAAATTCATTCATGTTTATTAATACAACCTTGGAGAAAACAATACTCTTTACATTATTCACTGAGTTATTAATAAAGGATTTATGAACAGGAGGACCGCAGGACAGAGACTGAGAAGCATGGAGAAAGAAAGGCAGACAAAAAGAGAAGAAGAGACAAAAAAAAGAGAGCAGAAGAGGGACATCATAGTCAAAAAGCCAGGAGCAAAAGTTCATTAATGTTTAGGATGGAAGGGGCATGTTTAGGGAGGGGATGAAATGTGTGTGTGTGTGTGTGTGTGTGTGTGTGTGTGTGCGTGTGAGTGTGTGCGATCAGTCCACCACTGGAAAGCTGGGGGTTAAACAGAGATTTTCTCCTTAACAAATTACCCTGCCCATTTGCTAATCAAAGCAAAACAAATATTGCTTTTCATTCGCTCCATTTGTTTGAATGAACATACAGACATTCCCAAAATACTCATTCCCAGCTCAAATGTAATTAAATTGTGCCTTTAGTGAAAACATGCAGTGGTACTCCAATTAGTTGTGTTTTTGTCGTCGGGTAAAGACGGAGAATGGCAGTGGGTACACCCCAGGCACCTCGGTGTCCCAAAATGGAAGTATGTCTTGATGGCTGGGTTAGGGGGGAGTGTGTTTGTTAGACAGTGTTTGGGTGCACAAGGCTGATTGCAATGACAGGAAAAAAGTGATTGCAGAGTTGGTGGATGATAAAGTGATCCGATGATATTTTATTTGTTGTGCTGTGAATATGAAATGACCGTTGTGGCAGTGTTTGAGATAAGAGAAATGGCAGGTCAAGTTGTTTGTTGCTGAAATATGATCACTCTTGGTTTGTTTTAAGGGAGAAAGGCCAACGCCATAAACCTGTCTCCGAAAATATTTCTGTACAACAAAGCAACAACAGCAAAGTTCTCGTCTTTACAATGTGTTTATTCACATTCAATCAAAACCACAATTTTCCCAAAACTTTAAACTAAGAGCTTTTGTTGCCTGAACCAAACCACAGACAACATTCTGGACACAATCCCCGGTTTGTGGCGTGAGAGTCGTGCTCTTTGTGCACCCACAGATTCCCTTGTGTGAGCTCCTGATTGGCTACTCAGCAAGTCACTCATGGATCTTATTGTTTAATTGGTTTTATGCTCTGTCCTCTGTGCCCTTTTTACACCCATTTACTTGTTATAGATGGAAGCAGGACCAGGGGGAAGCTGGTGATGAAGTAGTGTGTATTACACAGCTTGGATGGCACCCATTTGGTATGAGATTAGAAAATGGGTTCATTTTTGCGGTTGATTTTAAAAAGGAAAACTTAATTTCAAGTAATATAACAATGATTTTTAAAAGCCCAAACTTATTCATTTGCTAATAAGAAGCCAAAACACTTTGTTAAGGTAAAATAATTTTGTTTAACTACAGCTAGAAAAACTACAAGTCTGTAGGAGGAAGAGGCCCTCCAGGCATAAAGGCCCATTCAGCACCTTGGGACAAGACTTTGTGCACGGTCTGACACTGAATATTGGTTTGATTCCCTGCCAAATTAAAACTGTCTCCTATCATTTTTCAATCTATATCAACTGTCAAATAAAAGCAAAATGCCGAAAAATGATCTTTAAGGACAAAACAATTATAAAGAAATATGAATGACAGTGCATATTTAATTTATCCTCTAGTTACGGTGTATTGTATTTTATTATATCGTGTCAATGTTGTTTTAATGCCCATTGGTAGTGCAGATGGGTTTCGTGCTGCCATGCATTTGTAAATCCATCTTCTAATCATTGCTTTTTCTGCTTCTCCGTCTTAGATGGCTTCACGCCTCTCTTTTCCTTTGTCTTAAGCTCCAAATTGTGTTTTTATTGAAAGTCTATAGGGATCGCTCGGCAAAATGTCATCCATCAACCTGTCGATGAATCTATTCTTTCATTTAATGATCAGTCTACCTGATATGCATTTTACATGGCTCCATATACCTATAATGGGAATCAATGGAAAGCAAATAAAGCTGGAAGCCAGTAAGCTGCATGTCTGACGGATGGATGTGGACGCCGGTTATTTGTCAATACACACAGCTCTGTTCTTAACCGTGTGGCTTTGTCCTATATACGCCTGGATGAATGTGACTGTAAAGGTGGCTCACTGTGGGTTAGAGAGTGGCTTACATATTAGTCTGTACAATCCCACCACTTGTCTTTAAAAAAAGTAAGAAAGAGCAAGAGATTGAGTAAAAGAGACAGAAAGACAGGACAAGTTGGAAATAATGATGGCAGAAAGAGATAAAGAAAGAAGGACGCTTAATGAAAAAGGGAAAAAGACGGAGAGCATGAGGCTCAAACGGATGAAAGGACAGAGAAAGGAGAGGGATGGGAGGAATGGCTGCTCTACGTGGTTTCAGTTAAATACAGATTTCATCATACAACTGGGGAGAAGGGGGTGGGGGTGGCGATGGTGGCTGTGGCAGCTCTAAAACACATAACTTTTTACGAAGTGAAAATCAAATATTAAAAATGACAGGCCTTATAAGTGTGCTGAGTGAGCTCGGGTCACGGAGGGAGGGAGGTGCGGGCGGCTTGTCAGCTACTATCTGTCAGGGCGAATTAGAAACAATCAGGGCCGAGTGAAAGGGAAGGTGATTGTTATTAAGCGGCGGGGGCCCTGCGAGCGGGCGCCCCAGATGTGGCCGTGCATATAAAAGAACAGGAAACCGGCAGTTTAATTCAGGAAGCTTGCCGAGGCGAGCGAGCAACGCCACAAAGGAGGAGAGGGAGGTGGAGGGCGCTGGGAGGGGGTGCAGAGGATATGAGGGGGTTGGGGCTTCTTGTTGCTAATACGCTGGAAGTTACTTTGATAACACATTAGGCCTTTTGAGGAATGATGGACCTTTTTTTTTCCTTTTTTTCTCCTCAGCTCATCCATCTCTGTCCATCCCGCTGGGGGAAGTCGCTGGTTAGTGGGCAATAGGAAGAATCACGGGTGAAATCTAGATAAGTCGCCCTAAACACACACACACGTATATGAGTGAGTGAGGAGGGGAGAGACAGCCAGGCCCATATATCAATTACAACTTGATATCCTGGGAGGAGGATGGGACGGAGAAAAAACCTCCCTGAACGGATGGATATGTGTGTGTGTGTGTGTGTGTGTGTGTGTGTGTGTGTGGGGGGGAGAAAGCTCTCCTGTCTTAAGAGTCCAATCCCCCTGCACACACTTTTTTTCTTTTGGTAATCATCTAACAGTCCTTCCCCATCTCTCCCTGAGCTGCTGTCAAGGTTTTGTCCACGTGTGTGCACTTCGTCTCCCGTGCACGCTCATCACAGCACATTGATGGACATGGACATGACTCGATTTTGACTCCTTTGATAGTCGTCCTGTTATCTGTCAAGTTGTGCCCCCTGCGCCTCTAAAACTGCTATGAGACAGACATCAATGTCCACAGATCTCTATCAGGGAGAAGGGGAATGAGTGTGGAGCAGTGAGGGTTGCTGGGGCAAGGCGGGGGCTCGCTGTTGTGTAAAATATATTAGTCAGGAGGGGGCGGGTGTATTTGAATGATCGGGACTGATAGTAATCTACCAAGAGTCTGCAGAGCCAAAGGCATATTGGCCGTTGGAAAACATTAAAAAACCACACTCCAACACAAACTGTGAACTCCCAGGAAGAGGCGGGGAAACTTAACTTGATGCCTCAATTTAACTTTCAATGTGTCGAGTGCTTATCAAAAAGAATCAGATAAGATAATTAAGAATCGTAAAAACACAAGTACTGCAAAGGAGAGGTTTGTTAGAGGTTTTATTTGACTATACTGGGAGACAATCTGAGACAGAAAGTCAAGTGGATCCATTGTTTTTCAAATAGTTTCACTTAACACCAGTTACGTGAAATCAATGGGACATACTGAGGGGGAAAAAAGAGCAGAAATGAAGGTGTTGTTAAGATAGTTTCTTTCATATAGTGCTTTTGTCTCAGAGCTTGAAGGGCTTTGATTTCTGTTTACTTTGTAGTGAGACATATCGCAAGAAATTATCCCTCCCCTTAAGAATCATTGATCATCCAATAGGTTGAAATCAAGCAGTCTTGTCACATACTCTCTTTCTCTCTCTCGTCATTTTTATCGTAGTGATCAGTCGAAAGCTCGCCTAACACAAGCCGTCTCTAGTTTCCACCTCCCAGGTTTTTCTCTCTATTGCCAATGCCGATGTAGCGGAGGTTATGGTGTTAAACACGAAGCTGCTAAACGTTCCCCAAGGTAATAACAGTCAGCGTATATGAAGCCCTGCGCTATATGGCGACACGAAGTTTCAGCTGAGTGTGGAAGCAGTGGGGACTGAGGGGGAAAGATGTGAGGGAGGGTGAAGGAGGAAGAAAATTTGAGAGAATAAAAATAATTAGCAGACAATGAGGGTGCAACAGGAAAGAGCTGGTAGAGGGCTAATTGCTGAACTAGAGGTATGAATAAAGACAACGAGAAGTGATACTAATGTTGCTCTGTTGTGATGCTGTCACAACAGTTCTTTGGTTGCAATGAGCTTGTGATTACACCGCATTTAGGCCTGTCAGCCATTTAATCTATTTATCCACTCCTGTTTTCTATACACTAGGCTATACAAATATTAAATCAATTTGAGTGTAAACACTATTCTTGACCTTGTAAACAGTGGTTTGACAAAGTCACTTTAACTCAAGTTCCACCTACTGTCTTTCCTTTAGGTTTTTACCACATCTCAGGATCTTTATCTTCTAGTTGAGGTTGACTCATTGGGTTAGGGTTGCCTCATCCCTGAGGCCAATCACATTCACAGCTAAGTGGAGATTGAGCTAGCATGGTTATGTCAAGCAGCTTCAATTTGACTGAACATGCAGAGTATGGCCAGTTCAACCACATGTTCCCTTCACAGTGGTCCTGCACTGACTATATATATGGAACAATCAATGTGGTATATTATGTCCGGTAAGTGTTTTAATATTTTTAACATTTTATACCTTAAATCAGTATATAGAGTAGCCAAATGTATATTTTTCCATCATATGATGTCAGAATTTACTTATATTGTGTATGAATTGTTGTCCATTGTTGTCCATTTTCAGCGTGTAATCTACTCATTACACGCTGCTCCTAGACATGACATGAATTGTGATTTGTAGAAAATGGTTTTCTGAAGTGTCATAAACCGTAATAGAGTTGTATTGTACCCAGATGTCGTAAAGAGGATGAGAGTGTCTCTACCCAACCAGACTGACCCAAATCTTCCTCTTGATGAAAAAGGAGTAAAGGTTTAAAGATATGTGGCAGAAGAAATTCAGAAGTAAAAAAAAATGAAGATATTGATGCTGTGGGAGGTGGAAATTGTCCCTTCCTGCAATCTCATTCAATCCCCATTTTTTTCTCCAGGAGGCCAAATCCAGGCCATGTCTAAGATTTCACAACGATTAGCGAGGGAGGGATGAGGAGGGATATAGAGATGTACTAGAGCAGCATTAGCCATTAATCACCAAGGAGTGAGAGAGAGATACAGAGACAATGAGAGAGGCAGAGAGGGAGTGATAAAGAAACAGAGGTCCTGGCATGGCTCAGCATGGGACTTGTACATTTTACTGTCTGGACCACCAGGGGTCTTGTGTTTGACGGCAGAAGAGTGGCTCAATGTCCGTACAGGGCCTTCTTAATCCTGGCAGTCAGAGATTCAGGACCAGAGTCCATACAACATAAAAACGCATGGTTTCTATTAATGCCAACATTTCTGCATGTGTGGTGTATTTTGGAAGATGTATTTAATGATGTTTATGACTGAACAGAATGTAAAGTTTATATTGTTGAGCAAATTGTAGTAAAATTTGATTCAATACAGAATAAAAAGTTCAGATTTGGCTTGAGTTAGGGGCTCTTTGTTCTTGGACAGACATTGAGTCATTAGCAACCATTTTGTTATCTTGCTGGAGGTCCAGTAAGAACCAGAACAAACATAGTCTTCACATCAAGTCTTCTTCTTGGTATTAAAATTTCTACAAAGAGAGTTGTTCTTACATCAGAGAAATGTCCAAAGAGGAGGTCGGAAGAATACAAAAATGTTCTAATACTGCTATGAAGGACAAGAATTGACTGCAGAAGTGAGACAGCAAAGTTAAACTGCGGGTTTCTGAATGAGCATTGAAGGGTGGGGTGGTTTTTTTCTGAACTTTCTTTTTCAGAATAGCTTTCTCTACCTTTAAAATAAACCAATATTGACTGTTACTCAAAAAAGGAACATGCGTGCATCAGTCTCCTGTGTCTCATGCTTGGTTGAGCAATTCATTTAGTTGACCTTCTTCCATAGAGGTTTTTCGGTGTCAAGTCTCACCACATGCACGAGCTTGCCCGTTGGTAAACTATAAATTAAGGTTTGACAAGAAAATCTCATCACAGGCTCCACTTACTCTACTATCACATAACCAGGTGTGGGATTTTGGTCAGAGATAATGCAGGCTGTCATCCCCTCCCCCATGTACAACTATCTATTATCAAGTGACTAAATTATATACTTCCATCAAACCTAAACCATCTCCATGACAACTGGGCAACTCCATCCATCTAGAAAAGGCCAGGAGATGTGTATGGAGGCTTCAGAAACACAACATCAGTGGACCTTGTGATGGTAACGTTATTTGCCATATGGGTATTATGCTGTGTTCACACCAAATGCAAAGTGAATGTTTGGGTCGGAGGATCATTTGTGTTTACCCGGAGTACTCACGTAGACAACATGAGTAAATACAACCCAAAAATATTTTGCTATTGTCGGTAGCTATTGTCACTACCGGCTGAAGTGACAATAGCTGCATTGTACTTGTCGTAAAATCTCACGTGTTGTCCAGGAGTCTGGATGACTGCCGTGTCCAGCGTTACCTCAGGCTGAACAGTGGCCGTTTTGATAGCCTGCTAGCTCGGGTCAGTGCCAGGACCTGCGTTTGGTGATTTTCATCCACGGCGCTGAATCCCTTTGGTGTCACGCACATTTTTCATTCGAGATCAAATATTTTCAATTTGGGGCGAGTTACATCTTTGCATTGACTTTGTATGAAATAGTATTGCGTGTCAATTAGCTTTGCGTTTGGTTTGAATGCACCATTAGCAATTATTTAAGTACTGAAGTCATGAAACATGGGCACAGCAAGGCAGAACAACACAGGTTCGGCTGAGGATATTGTATCAACATGTCTTCAACATTTAACTGTTAGGCTGGATATTGAACCTTCATCCGCTCATCTTTCAGGGGGATCCTCCATTAGTAGATAGAAATAAAGGAGTTTTGCTGGACAACAGTTTCCACTTTATCAGCCTTCTAGTTTTCTACCAACATAAAGGGTGTTGCCAAACCCTCCCTCCACCCCACTTAGTGTTCCCTGCATCCTCCTTACGTGTCCCTTATCCCCTCCTCCTCCCCTTCCCTCCACCTTTTCCTCTCTACCTACTTTTATTTTATTATTTTTTTCTGTACTATGAATAAATTTTGTCTGTCCCGGACATGAAAATGTCAAATACCTAAAATACACCTAGGCTAAATAGCATATTAATTTTTAATGCCTGCTCATCCTATGCTGCTATTCTCATATCAGGCCTGTCTGCCAACAGCTGTTGCTGGCTCTCTGGCTGGGAATTTATCATCCATCTAGCTAAAGGAGGGGAGAGAGGGAGAGAATAAAAAAAGCGATGGGGGACATTGTTCCGAAGACGAGGAAAAGAGGAGGGACAGATCCGCGTTTTCATGGATCCCTAGCTTGCATTTATATCACCCACACCTCGCAACTTTCTTTCTTTGATATATGAGTGGGATTCAATTACACTAATGCCAAACATAAATTGTTCAAGATTCGTTCCTATTTCCCACTCCGCGGTGTTATAGTGCAAGCCTCCTCATACATAAAAAAGAAATAAGGAACAAAGTAGTGACATTGACGCTGGAGGTAGTGACATTGGGGAGAGCAGCAGAGGGAGGCAAGATGCGTGGAAGCAACGTGCCAATGTGGGTGTTGAATGCCACCCATGTGCGTTTTAAGGTGGCATGTGGTGGATGATTATCATAGATTATCACAATCCAGATTGTTACAAGTTCTGTCTGTGCACATAGCAAGCAGTGTACTGTAGCTGTGTGACTGTCTCTGTGTGCGTGTGTGTGTTTTGGTTTAAGACGGAGTGCCTTTGGGGATAAGACTAAATGGTGAGTGAATGACGAACAGTTGGAGTGTGTGAGTGTTTGTGTGCTTTTATTCATGTGTATGTGTCTTGTTCTCTTATCCTTACAGTGTGAGAAGCAAATATCTTACAGGGTTTGGAAAAATGAGAAAAATCTTCAAGTCGAGAACAATTTGCTGCCGGTTAAGGTATGAATTGTGTGTGAGCTTACCTTAACACCCCAACTGCATAATGGAGTCCAAAGTGTCTGTCAGGATCAACTGGCCTCTCGCTGTCACTCCCGACTGACTACTGCTTACTGGAACCACCTAGAAGCAGAAACAGTGGAGGGGAAGGATTAGAAACAGAGGTGATAATGAAATATAGACGCGAAGAGTGGACTGGATGGAGAAGACAGTGACGGGTGGGTAGGAAGAGGAAGATGAGGTGGGGCAGGGGGTCAATGTCGAGATGAAAATCTAACAAATTCAGCAAGCGACACTGCAGAGGTCAAGGGAATGCAGCCAGAAAAAGGTTAAAGATGAAATCAAAGCTGGCTCGCTGTGGTGCCCGGAGGCACAGCTGAAAATCTATCCCTCCAAGGCAAGGCCACCGCTGACGTGAGGCAGACAAGAAGCTAAATACTGCACGCCACTCGGGGATCTTTCATTTTCAACCGATCAATAAGGGCTTATATTTATCAGGGCCTCCGAGCAGCTGCCACGTCTGACAACCTCCACTTCATTTTTGCACTCCTCCTCAGCTCTTTTCTCCTCCTCCTCTTCTTCCCTTTCTCCTCCTCCTCTCCACCCCTGCACGCCAAATTGAGACCCATCGACCATGAAAAGGGGCAGAGATCCTGGATTGCCATTAACCCCCCTTGTGTCACCAGACTGTCTAACACACACACACACACACACACAAACACACACACACATACCCTGGATATATAATTCAGCTAAAGGTCTGTCTCCCCCTTCTTTAAAGAAACATGCCTTATTATTATGGCCTTGGCACAGACACCAGAACCTCCTCATGTCTTTTGTCCCTCAAGCTGCCCAAATACATGCACGCACACGCACACACACACACACAAACACACAAACACACATACACACACACACACACACACACACACACACACACACACACACACACACACACACACACACACACACAACACACACACACACACACACACACACATACACACACAAACTATCTATAACACACATGCACAGAGAGAAACACACACGCCACCGCCACAACTTGATTTCACTTTTAATTACTACCGTGTTTGTACGTCTCTTTTTTGCCAAATTTATTTCATATAACGAAAATATCTAATCCCAAATTACCACTATAAATCTGAGGAGCATCATGAGAAGCGGGAGATTGGGTTTAGGGAGTCTGAGTTAAAATAACTGTCTGTCTAATCATCTGCACAACAATATTTGCTGTGAGGCATTCTAAATAGATTATCGCTAGTCCATCTGTGTCATCATTGATTTATAAAGCATTAAGCTGCTTGGAGAAGAGATAGGGCCTTGCCTTCTCTGCCGTTAAAGGGGCTTCTTGTCGAAATCAGGGGCACAGCAATGGAACAACTGTGGCACTCGTCTAACCTCCCCTTTAATCGTCAGGCGAGAGGAAGTGAAAATAGGACGGGCGTATCTGTGTTTTTTTCTAAAAGGGAAGTATGAATCCAAATTTTCTGCATCTCTTTTTGTTTGGTGACACAAAGAGACTGGGAGGAGGGGAGGAAGTACAGAAAAAAATATACACACAGAGACAAACAAATAACGCACATAAACACAAATGCACATACACACATGTGAAAAAAAAACAAGGGACATCATTAACATATGAATGCTATATGCAAATGGTAGGGAGAGAGCAGATGTTGTTGCATTTAATTGACCTATATGTGAATTGCATCCAAACCTTTCACTGTGTTTTCTGGGCCCACTGAGTACGGTTTTGACTGGCTTTCTAGTACCACTCAATACACGAGCAAGGAGCACAGTGATGTTAGCGGTGTTTAAACATAAAGAGGTAGATGAGAAAAAATACAGCAGAGGAGAGTCAAATTATTGTTCCTTACTGATGAGAATCTCTGCCAACACTGATTACCAGTACCGGTACTTACTACTGGGAAAATGTAAGTACTTTTATCTCATGCTATGATTTGGAGGGACCTCATTCATTTGGCAGCATAGTGGCTACTTTAGAGATATATGCATATACTACAGATAAAATTGTCCGAGAGGCAGGGTACATCTTGGACAGGTCGACAGCCTTTCACAGGGCTGACTAATGGTTTTTATTTTAAGATCCTTAAGATTTTTATGATTCTCATTCATTGGGTGACACCTGTGGTAACTGCTGGTAATGACAGCTACGTTTTATTAATAATCAAGCGAAATCCTATTGCCTCCTGTTTAAATATGAGGAAACGTAACTGCTGCATTGACGCTATTCACTGGCAACATTTCCACGGTCCACAAAGTTCTGCATTATTCTTTTATTTAAATTATTCTCTAATTTGAGAAAGACGCTAGTGCACTTTTGACTTTTCCACTACTTAATCAAAATTCCAAAAATGTAGTTGCAACAGGTGACTAATAGATTGTGTGTGTGTGTGTTTGTGAACCTGTCCTAATAATTAGGTACAACTAAACTGAGAGGGAAAATACTTTTTGAAGGAAACTTTTTTGTCACAAATATGTTCCTACTGAAAATACCGATAAAATGTTGCCAGTGGACATATTTGTTTTCTGCCAAATTAGGGAAAAGTTGTGGTCTGGTTTTAACATTAAAAAGCACACCAACTTCATACGCTGTTTTATAATTTAAGCAAATCATTATCTTTAAATGTCTACTTGAAGCCCTTCTGATACTTCAACTTATTACCACTGACAGAGCTCTGGATCCGAGCCCCGGTCTCACTCTCATCGGTGTGACAGTTTTGCACTTTTCACGCCCACCATCCACTCCAACAACCTCCAGGCAACTCGGCTGCGGTTATAACCGGAGTTTTATTCATTCAAAAATATTTTGCTTCTGTAGATAATACAGCCAGCGATTACATGTCCTACAAAAGGTGTTTTCTGTTTCAGTTGAGTTGTATAGAAACATGTTTTCCAGAGGACAATGTCAGGATGGGGGATACAGTGAAATGTTCTGCTTATTCACTTGCAATACTGTTGGTGCACTAAGCTTTAGCTATTGACCACTGATGTATTTACTCAAGAATTGAGTTCACACATATTAATTTAATGCTTTGAGTTACAAAGAGTGGCCAGGTCTCTCAGGTACGGCCAGGGGTGCAACCTTATCTTTGAGAGGTCCTCCCTTTGTACTCTACCAATCATTTATGAATTCAAATATTTGATATAAGATTTCTCCCACAAATGTTTTACACCCATTCACATGGCAGTGTAATTAGGGGAATTTGTGACATAACCATTAGGAATGAGAACCAAAGTTGATTTCATGCTGTCTATCTTAAAAGTAAATAAAATAGTTTTCATTTGATCTATATCATTTTTCAAATGGCAATATTAACCCTTCCCTCTATACATGTTCATCCTACTTTCAAGGTCCCTCTTTTAATACATATTTGCTGTTTCAAAAATGTGCACCTAATTTTTAGGAGACATTGTTGGGCCCAATTTGTTTTGCCCATTGTAAGTGAAACTTGCACATACCCTGGCTTTGATCTTCTGTATCATGTTCACATTTCCTCTGAATCCGTTGTGGATGGATTTGCACTTTGAATACTGCACAGGAAAGGCAGATGTAGCCAGTTACAATAAAAAAAGTATATATAGACTTTAAATACACCTACATCTACTGAATAGGGGTTGATGGACCCTCTGGCGGAATATTTACACATTTGCATTATTAATTTTACGAAACTAAAAGAGTAAAGAGGACTACTGGATATCTTAGGCAGCCTGCCAAGGCCCTGATAAAAGGTGATTTTGAAAGTCTATTCATCTGTAGCTTTATCAAGCCCCCCAACTAGATTTGATTCTGCAGCCAGCAACAGATAGAGAGCGAGGGAGAGAAAGAGGATGGAAAGTCACACATTTTACACTGCAATGTTTGCATGGGTGAGCCATGAAAAACACAGATGCTGTTTTCATCTGGGCCTCAGCCTTTCTTTTTTTTTATTTTTTTTTATTCTTCTCTCCCCACCACCACACCCCCACCTCCCAGCCGCCGCCACTGCCGCCGCCAATCTTTGGGAATGTCATTAAATTGTATTAAATAGCCTTTTGTCCAGGGGGCAAGGACCACCCGATATATGATAATACATTAAGGCCCCAGTGTAGCAGCCACTGAGCCGAGACCATCTTAAGAACAAGCATGGTGTGTGCCTTTGTGTGCGTGTGTGTGTGCGAGTGTGTGCGTACTAGTGCATGAGTACTAAAAAAGTGGACGGTAATACTTGCAGAAGACGCTGGTGACAGGAAGACGAGGAAGAGGCAAGTTAAGGGTAGAGGGACAGAAAGAGTGAGATAAAGGGAAAGAGAGAGGAAGCGAGGGCTAGAACGAGGTGGTGTGGCTGCCTGCCTGCGCATGTGGCTCTCTAACAACTGTGACACATACTAATAGAAACATACCTAATAAATTACAAGCTTTCAGGGTCTGGCAAGCTGACATTTTCTCTGTGCACGGGACAATTTCATATCTGCGCCGCAAAGTCGAGGGGCTGCTGGACCAAATTGCATCACACAGAGATGCCAGAGGATTAGCATAAAAATTAACACTTAAATTTCAGCTTATTGTCAACCCCACTCCTGCACCGGCTGCCTCACAACAATCAATTCCTCTTAGAAATCTGATTAGATTCCATGACGCTTATTATCCAAGTCATGTCTGCCTGCCCCCTTCACTAACACACACACACACACACACACGCACACACACATACACACACACACTGCTACAGTCAGAGCACTAGCTGCCATCACTGCCCACACCATTTGTTTAAATGGAATTAAGGAGGAAATAAATCTATAGGTGTTGCATTTCTTTTGACACATGATGGCTCATTCTCTTTCTGTGTGTTTGTCATGTGAATTTGTGTATTTTGCGTGCACAGAAAATCTATCCTGACATGTTGATATTGTACCTTTTACGAGACAAGTTAATTCCAATTCTCTGGAATGCTTTGATGAACCGATGGCTGTAGGTCAACCATGAGATATGAGTGGTTATTATTCGCCTTTTTTTTCTTTTCTTTTCTTTCAGTTAGAAGAATGAGCATTGTATTATCTTAAGTATTTAGATTCCAATCTCACTGTTTCGTGTCAGTCTTAATCTATGGTTCTATGTCTGTCTTCATTTCCACCCCCCAACTCTTTTTAAATGAACTTGACTGCATCTCATCCATCCTCAAGAACACACCAGTCACAAATGCTTTATGTTTATAGCAGAAAGCTGGAATGATGAAAAAAAAAGGGAAAAAGGAGATCTCATGAGGCTGTCGCAATGAAATATTTGTCAATAACAGTTTCTGTTGAAGCACATTGCACAAGTATGTACTAAAAGCACAGCACACTTTGGGTGGCTCTGGTAAGACTCTTGATTGTTTAGACAAATGGCATTTCATCGCATCCAGATGTCTTTAAGCTGTGCTCAACCACCAGCGCTGCTTTCCAAAGCACAGGCTGAATGTATACAAACATCTCCTCATAACTGCATTCCTCATCTGGGCCTGCAAGCGTCACTGCGCTCGTCACTGAGCTTGGATGACAGCCCGCGGTGAGGAGAGTTAACATTTTGATATTTAGGGTTTTGAGGTAATCTTCACAGGGGCAGAGTCTTTCACTACAACAGGGGATTGATTAGTTTGGCTAAGTCTGAGGTAAACAACATCATCCTGCCAAATCAAGTATGGAAAAATATGACTTTCTGAAGGGGTTAAAATCTGAGCAGTTTTCAAAGCGACACCAGTTATCATGTATTCAAATTGCAGGATAAGAAGAGGCCTAAGAGTGGAAGGGATTGTGGATCAGTCCGGGCCCGGACAGGCGTTATAACATAACACTGGTACAAAGGGTCCAGAATAAAGACGCCCACAGGGTTGAGAGAGGGAGAGAAGAGAGAGGGAGAAGGAACAAATTGTCTGATGTTCTAAGTGGATAACAACAGCTCCTGCTATGCAGCAGCAGAGGCGCAGAATAATTTAAACCGTCTACCCGGCGACCCCACCCCTCCTTCCCCTCTCTCACCCCGTGGCCACCACTCCATTCTTATGTTAACACAGCTAAAGAGGAGTGGGCCACCCAGCAGCAAAGAGCAGAAACTTAAGTCCATCCTTCAGGAAAAATAATCCATCTCCCTGCCTCTCTTTGCGATGTAACTTTACTCACTTAAACACACACACATACCGCTGAAACAGATACAGGGGGGAGAGCACCAGCACATTTACTGTGCCTTTAAAGCATATTACTTTTCAGACAAGAGTTTGAAGAATAATAAACCCGGTGCTTAACTGGGCTATTTTCCCTTTCAGTTAATGCCACGCAAAGGCAAGGCGGGGGCGAGAAAAATTCATAAGTCTTTAAATGCAGAGTAAACACTGCTTTCTTTGTTGATTGTAGAGCTCTGTGTTTTGTGTGTGTGTGCGTCCGTGTTTTTTTTGTGTGGATCTTGCCCCTTTCCCCTCTTTCTTTCCTTTTTCGTCTGTCAGTGTATGAACCAGAAGAGCTGCTGTTGTGTTTGGTCTCCAAACAGCTCATGTGAGGTACACACCTCGGTGACATTTTATAGGTTCAAATCCCAGAGAATGGGAGAGAGTCATATTTTACACCAGTGGTTTATTTTAACGGGCGCTTGTAATTAACGCAGCATGTCCTTTATCTCCCAGCCATCTATGCCAAGGCCTTCATTTAAACAACTTTATTGTGAAATGTTTGCGTTCTCAGCATTCGGCCAGGGCCCACACACAGAATATTATTTCATACTTCAAGGGAAGGGTGGGGGAGTGCGTAGGGGGGAGAAGGGGGGGCTTTGGAAGAGTTTATGCTTTGAGCGGTTATTGTTTTTGATTACAGCAAGACTCCTTTTAAAATGGATCAAGCCTCGGTAACCTTACATACACACATATGCACACAAACACAAGAGTCTCACACATCCACTGACTCACGCTGAAGTTGTGAGAGGCTGGAGGAGAACCTGTTTACAGAAGGTCTGTGCGAACCTGAAGCCTTTTCCCGGGCCAAATGTACAATCTCAGCATGATTTACGAGAGTACGATCACACTATTTATGTCCAAATGAGAGCACTTGTTTAATGCCGCTGCTTGGGGGCTTCTTTTTGGAGTGTGGTGTGTTTGTGTTCTTGCAGAGTTTAATGGAATTTGATGGGGAGATTGCGTGTTTACACGTTGTCAAAATTACCCAGAGTTAACACAGCACTCAACCTACACAGGTGTTTCTCGCAGGCTAACAATGGAACTTTGAAGATCAAACTGTGCAATGTGAGTGTCCAATCAAATGCCACATGTTCCGTGTGCTGTTGCTTTTTATAATTTTGTAGAGCAGACCTCCTGTGCTGAACATATGACCACAGTCCACTGTGAATTATCAATAAATAAAGTGTTGTTATAAAGAACCAGTTTCTATAAGTGAATGGCTGAACTGGTGTAAGCTGTCAGCACATTAGTAGTTAAATATCTATACATTCCTGCGCTTCTGATTGGCCTTGTTCTTCCTCTGTATGTGACGGCAACTGCAGAGTTTTAGGCTTGGCAAAAGACAGATTATATTGAAACCAGACAGCAAAGCACATGTTTATCTTATCTTTGGGGTGAGATATACACAAAGGATAAATACATCTTAAAACCGCTTTCAACTACATTATCTTTTTTTTAAATGAGAGTGCAACCAATATGATTGTATGTAATATTCAAAACAGTCCCAGTCAGCAGTTCTCTGACCTTCATAAAACACTCATAGCAGATATTCCGTTCTTATTCATTATTATTATTATTATTATTATTAGTATTATTATTATTATTGGATTGTTAATACATAATAATACATCACCTATGCTTATAATATAATATCTACAGTTCCTTATGGTACCAGTGCATTATCATTTCAGATGGATCACAGATTCCCTTGCTAAATAAGGTATATTCTGCTTTTAGCACACAGAGAAGATTGACAGCTAAAACTTGCACAAGAGGGAGAGACTCATAATAAAGATTGTGAGCAAGGGAAGCTGCAATGCTGCTGCCTCCTGAGCAACCAACAACACATCAACACATGGATTTCAATGGAGGGTTAGTTAGAGGGACTGTTTGACTGATGCCTTGGGCACTGCCATCTACAAAGACTTCACACACCACTACCTACGCACAGCGTAGACTCGAGGATTGAAGACAACACAACTGTGTTGATACTTTAACACTGCACAGCAGCTTCATCCTTCTGAAATCTGGCTACGACTTTCCTTTTTAATCCATATCCAAGTAGAAAAGGACCCAATGATCACTGAGTTACAGTAGATAGCCGGGCCACACTTCTACATCAATGGGCAAGAATTAAACTGCTTGGACTAAAGAGCCAACTTTCTTTGCCCGCAGAATAAGTCACTGTAGTGTTACGTCCACTAAATGAACAACATCTGAACCTCACTTCTTTCTCTGTTCCCTGGTACATCAGTAGATGGACCAATAGACCAATTGATAAATTCTAGAAGGAAGAACCATCCAATCTCCCAAAAATGCTTTTTAAACCCCACCTCCTACAAGTAGTAATAGAATTAGGGCTATAGATCACTAAGATTTGTTATTTATCAAGCAAAAGATTATTGAACTGCCAAAGTTTCCATTGAGGTTTGGCTTGTTTTCAGGTTGACAGTAATGTTCACGTACTATAGTAAACAACCCAAATTATACATCCAAGCTAATGCATGAGAACTACTCTAATGACAACGGTAACGTTTTTTTTTCTTTTCTTTTCTATGTTGCCCAGAAGGCCAAATCTTGGAATCTCAGAGCCTGACTTTTAGTTACCTCCCTCTCACTCACCCAACTGTCAGCTCCGCAACCGCTTTTATTGATTCAGACATCTTCATCAAGACAACAGGACGACGCGACAAAGTAGAATGATTTTATCTTGAAGAGAACCATGAAAGGCAGGAGTGCTCACTCTACTTCTCACCATCAAACTATGACCTTTCAAATAGTCTGTCAACTTTCAATAACAGATCCCTAACCAGTTTCTTACTGGACTGCCATAATCCAAATTGTGTTCAATTCAAGATTTTTAAGAAATACATTTTTAGACAAATTATCTCTTCTCAAATTCACATATTTACGCAGAGAGGAGACAAGACCTTAAACTGCTTCTTCAAAAAGCTGCACTGTATGACATGCTTGCTGAAATCATCCTGGGAAACCCATGAAGAAACCTTCTTATTTTCTCTATGGATCCAAATGAGAAAGGTGGTGTCTACAACACAGCACAGCATTTTCTTTCTGAAAGGAAGCCTTGGTGGTTGACCCATGTCCATCTCTACACAAGATGTCAGTGCTGCTGACTACACCTGCTCCCTACAATGTATAACCTTACTTAAACTTGAGCCTCTGACCACACAGGGCAAATATGTGAGCAGGTGGAATATTTATGATTAAAACTTAAAAAGTTGTTTGTTATTAGTGGAGCTGCTATAGATGCATGTTTTGGGGGTTGAGGTCAAGAGGCAGAGCCAAACAAAGAGTTTTAAACCAGACTAAATATAGGTTTAAGACTTTGTGTTACAGGGAATAAAGTTAACCAGCCTTATGCCTTATTCATAATGATATATATATAATATATATATATATATATATATATATATATATATATATATATATGTACAAGAGTGTGCATTGTGAAATATATATCTTTCTTTTCGGGTTCACCATCCCCATTGCTTGTTTTTCTTTCCTTCTTGTATTATATTCATCAGGGTTCCTCTCAACTTCTCTTCCTCGGCATCCTCCTCCACCCTCTCTCAGTCTCCTCTTCCCCTCTCCAGTATGTTGTGGTGTGAGAGGCTATAAGGGGATAAAGTGAGGCGCAGACACTTCTTTAGCCCAGCGGAGGCCAAACAGATCGAAGATGGAGAGCTCCTAGCTGCTGGGTAAGCTGTACACCATGAACTCAGATGGTCTACCTCCTTTCTTATCACCTTTCCTTTTCCTTCAAATCATTGCCCCTCTTTCTTTTAAATGTAATCATGTGCTCCCTTTCTCAATGAAACTGATATGTGGGCTGGAATTTTCATCACTTTTACACTTAAGATCAGCAACTGACAGACAGACACACTATGGTCTCTAAAACAAACTCAAGGTAGAAGCATTACTCCCAAATTAATGTATTTTTAAAGTGTATTTGGTTTACTGATTATTAAAGTCATAATATACATAACCCAAAAATACTGTCACACACACAAGCACAAGTGCCATCCAGTCCAACAAGTACGGGTAGTGGCAATTCACCAGAGTTGTACTGGTCGTACCTGGTTATGCCAAATCCTCAACTGTGTCATTCAAACCTTTTCAATTTTTAATCACCAACTCCAAAATCAGAACAAGTTCCTGTACTGCCAAGTACACACACACACACACACACACACACACACACACACACACACACACACACACACACACACACACACACACACACACACACACACACAACTGCATTGTGTTTACAGGAATGAATGCAAAACACACAAATACACACAGCTGCACAGCTACTCTTACTACCCACAATACTTCAAATACCCTTATTCCTCCATCTCTACACACATTTATGTAGATATATACACACATACATGCACACACACACAAAGACACGCACACCTCCCTCCATCACAAGATATAAAAGCACAGATGTAAGTAACGTAGCATTTTTTTGCAAACGATTCAAACCAGGGACATAATAATAAGATCTACATGGACACTGAGACTATGTTTCTCTGATTGTCTGTGTGTAAGAAAGGGAGGCATATAAAACCATGTGTTATCACCTGGCCCCGTCCTGTGCCCAGCTCCAGTCTGTAGCCAGCTTTGACCTTGGGCTCTGCCATATTCATTACATCATTAAGTTACCTCTTCATTAACTTTTCATTGTTTATGGAGAAGGCATCGGGAATGAGAAGAGATGGGGGGGGAGGTAATGGTGGGGGCTCTATCAAAAAAAATCCTTATCCATGGCTGGGCATCTGGGCCCTGTTCTGCCTGCCTGAGCGTCCCTCCCCTGCAGTGCGAGGGGGGGTGTAAGCTGGAGATTAGACAAGAGGTTTTGTGGAAGGTTGCTGATTTGATTCTCCAAACTGAAACACTGGGAAAAGTGGTTGGGGGAATTAGGGGAAGAACACTCTGTCTCAACGAAAACTGCCCTAGTCCCCTTGAACATGATACTCGACCACCAGCTAGAGGTCGCAGGTCCATTTACTATTCGTAACCAAGGACCAACCTTGTATGCAAGTCAAGCAGGGTCAACATTACATTCTAATCAGGTTTGGTAGGGCCCAGTTTGACTAATGCAGGCTTTGCATCTGTGTATGTCTAATATCCAAATGGATCCAAACTCTCATCCCTGATCACATGGTGCTTTATAATCATTGATTGATGAAAATAAGATGAGTATGTACACTGTGATTTAGTTTTGTAGGGCAGGCACCTCTGACTTAGTTCTCCAAACAGCATTGGGTATGTTGTTGAGTTGTTATATAAAGGTATGTTGTAGTTGCTGCCCGTAAAAATAGGAATTATGACTGTTGTTTGTCAGGAGCATAGGGGAAAGATTGAGATGTTATTATAGTGTTGCAAAATCCACGGCTGGAGTAGGTTGGGTAGATAGGTCAACAGTTGTTCCTTTGATGTTGGCTGTAGTTGTTAAGTATCCTAGTATCATAATATCATTATTATATCCTTTCATAATCTGTTTTCCAATTTGTGTTTCGTCAGTGATCATAAAATCCAATAAATATATTTCGAAGTGAGTTTGTTTTTCTTTCCTTTTTTTTTAAGAAACTTGGTGTTCCTTCCATCACAGATGCTTATCAAATAGAAGTGTGTCATGCGTCTGTTCGGGTCGATCACATTTAAAATTGGGCATAATTACAAATAACTTGGTCTGACTATCTCCCATTTCTTTTGGATAAGATGTGTTTTTTGTGTCTTCTTTGGGACATCTGCTCCAGTATTGTAATGTGTAACTCCCAGTGAGAGCGAGAGTAACTATGTGGAGCAGGACTGATACGTTTGATTCGAAAATTGAAGATGAAATTTACAAGAGAACAAGCGTGGCAGCTTTAGCTCTAGCACTTGTGAAAATAAGCACTTAAAATAAAAAATACCCACAGTTTTATGATCTGTTACCACAAAACATCATCTATAAGATGTGTTTGTGAACATATTTGCGTGTACTGGCCTCGTAGCCACCAAACGCTGCTGAGCTTCCGCACCACTCTGGCTTTCTGTCATTAGCGATGCATCGCCGCGACCGCAGGCACAGATTGTGTGTTTTTTTTATTTTTATAAATCCTTGCCAGCTACCATCTACCATTGCGGGCCAATTATAAATGGCAAATCACTATAGAGCATGGCTCATTCACTCTCCCCCCTCTCGCTCTTTTTAACGGCGATGCCTGGCCAGGTTCCACTGCTTCTCTTGAATAACATGTGTAGATGGCCCTTTGTGTTACAAGCTGCTGGACACTTGTTAGTTCACACTTTGTCTTCGGCCGGGAAAGAGACTGATAGACATTTATACTTTTTTACCTTAAGCTATTTTCAGACACTAGATTGTGCGATGCTAAATGTGTAATCCTTGTAATGTAAAATGAAAGCTCACACTTCACGGCTGAACTATTGAACAATAAAACATTAAAGATGATTATCGGTCTGGAAAAAACAAGAGGGATGAAAAAATAAAACTCTCTTGTGAGACTTTAAACATGCTGCAGAAGAGTTTGTGGAGATATAAAAAATGAATTTTACCGTTTCCCTTCAATGAATTCATTCGAAAAGGTGTCTTCTCTGCATTTTTGTGGATTGAGATTCAAATAAGGGCAACATCGCTGCCAATCTGCCAAAAGTTGTACATATGGTTGTAGAGCTGTTGATTTAATTATTCTCTGGTACTTTTCTAAGTCAATTTTGTTTCCAACAAAGGAGAGCATTTGGTTTAGTTTTATATGAGATGGGAAACCATTAGCTATATTTTTGTTTTGCTCACATTGAGCTAGCTACAGATTTTTTGGAATTCGTTTTTTCAGCATCAACCTCAGTGACTATTTGAAAAAAAGGGATATGTGGTTGTTAATGGAGATACAGAACCTCCTGTTTAACAGGAAGAATATAACCATTTCTAACCAGTGCCTCAATCTGTCTAAGAGAATGCTGTGATCAAGTGTGTCAAAGGCAGCACTAAGGTCTTCAAGCACAAGACCTGAGTACATCCTGTCTTCGGGAGCCATTAAATGGTCATTAGTCACTGAGATGGACGATCTCAGTGCCATGAAGCTTGTAGTTATCGATAACCTGTACTTGTTTCTGCTGTTAAAAGCAATGGCATGGATGTGTTTTTTTCTTTTTGTTTTAAATAAGAAGTAGCTTAAGTCATGCACATCAAGGTGTCAAGGCCTAACCCTTTATATAACCACAAGCTCACAAAAAAGGTGTCTCCCAACAGCAGGCAGAGCATCAGAGAGATCTTACGTTGTGAGTTGTGAGATGGATTTTTGTCTGTCTGACAGGTAACATCCAACCTGTTTTCTTCTCTGTCTCACAGCATTACTGTCAAGCGGATCTATAATGGCAGTTTTCTGACTTCCCTTGGTCATGTTAACCTTATGGCTGTATTCACAGGAGGACCATTTCTAAACCTGTTTTAGTTCAAGGGTCAAGTGTTGCAGTATAGTTTAGACTATGAGGTTGGCATGTGTAGACAGATGAGACCGCTTTACTATCCAATATTATAATTGACTAAAATAAAGGAAACACTGCATATTTAATGCTCTCTCAGTCAAATGCTGAAGCTAGAATATTTCTGTACAGAAAACTAATACTATGGTTCGCATAAACTCTTCAGAGAAAGAGATTTCAAATTTCATTACTGTGTGATTATGCATGTGAGTCTTTTGTGTATTGTGCTGTGGTTTTCTTGTTTAGTGTGACGCACAGCATCCACCTCAACTTTACAAGTGCGAGCAGCATTCAAAACATTTCAAAACAGATGTGGGTGGCTGCTACAACTGGAAATATGAGTTGGTGTATAAAATGCAGAGGTGACAACTTGGATCAATAGCGTTAGCACTAGTGCTGACTGTACAGCGTGTCGTCATTAGACCACACACAGACTTAGCACGCACCAGCAGCAATGAGTGCAGCCTTCGCGATCTGACGGAGAGCACCACTCGGGAAGTGAGCGCTGCGTGTGTGTGAGTGCTTGTGAGTTTGTGTGCTGTGCACGTGTGTGAGAGAGAGAAAGACCTCAGAGCCCTAGGGATAGTGTGTCACATAAGCTCCATCACAAGGCTGCTTTATTGGGCCTGGCATGGGTCAGACCCCTACTGTCATCTTCAAATATGCCCGCCACCTGCTCACACATACACACACAAACACGCACACACATCCATATGTGTACACACTCACCACATGCACACATACACACTGATGCATACACAAACCAGCACACATGGCTCGCATATAATTCATCTGGTGTTTTCTTGTAATTGCAACAAAAACACAAAATCTGGACGTGTCACGTTCATTTCCCAGGACCCCAAAGTGGAGGGCTAATTTCAAACAGCCTCCCCCTCTCACTCTGCAGACCTCTGTCCTTTTTTCTCTCTTTTGCGTCTTTTTTTTCTCATCTTCTCATCTCAGAGGCAAAAGAAAGGCAGTCTTTTATACACCGGCCAGTTTTGCAGACGGTTATTTGCTTAAGAGAGGCAAAACTGACTGAAATTCTTTATTTGTCTACCCAGAGAGTGTCTGTGCCACTCAGCCTTCAGATTCCACATGTCTAAGATATACGCCCAGGCCTACGTTCCAGGGACTCAGCTGCCAATAATATAAATTAACAATGCAATAAGATTTGCAATGCCGCCACAATCAGTCCCGAATGCATAAGCAAATCAGTCACTTTCTCCCCGCATTTACAATACCAGTGTAGTTTTTTCTTAATCATTTCAATACAATACAACTTAGTAAATAAAATACACCACACATGCTTTTACATTTGTATACTATACATAGTGTGTGTCTGTGTCGGTTTAGTTTATGAGCACATTATTTTGTTTTTGTCTTAATCTATTCAAGTCTATTTTTTAGCATTTGACGAATGTGAATGCACTTATCTGCTTATTTGAACTTTTAAAAAATCTGACCGTATGTGTAAAAGTGAGTGGTTATTTAAGCGTATACAGGGTCTGTGTGCCCCCGGTCTTTTCTGTCTTCTCCCTCACAAGCATAAGTGTGATTGTGTGCATGTGTGTGTGTATGAGTGTGAATCAGTATGTGCCTGTTCTCTTGTGTGCCTGACTGTGTGTGTGTGTATGTGTGTGTGTGTGTGTGTGTGTGTGTGTGTGCATGTTCCCTGATGGAGATAAGTCTGAGTGGTTAGGAGGGAACAGATGTCAGCTGGTGTCGGCTGCCAGGAAGACTGAACAAAGCCAATCACGTTGCCTTCCTGTCCAAAACGCATGGCAGAGGGAGACCTGCATCTAACAACAATTTGTGGCATTAACTCTGAGCATGCCACCCTGGCTGCTGACACACACACACACACACACACACACACACACACAAACACACACGCGTTTATCAATATATGCATCACCATCATCTTGTTTGGAATATATCTTGTGAACAACTGGTGGAGATATGAAATATTGCAGGGGGAGCTAACAAAATGGCGTCTGTAATATGATCTACCCCTGTTGCTACAGTGGCTTAATCATTCATAAGCCTGTACAATGGCAGGACGGGCTGGTATTACTGAGTTGCTACAGGGCTCCTACACGCTTTATTTAAAAAAAAACGTAAGTGTTTTCGTCATTATTTAAATCAGATGCTGTGAATTATGTTTTTTACAGCAGTAAAAAACATTTAACTGACTCATTTGCTTCAATAATAAATCCCAGAGATACATGTACACGCTATCTATCTTACTGAGCATTATTTGTTGCCGATGCAGTTGATTCACACCTTGAGTTCAGCTGCAGTTTCATTGTCCTGTTTCCTTTTGTTGACCGGCCTGAATCACGATAAAGTTCATTTTCAGTTTGCGCAGTTTTCCATCTTCCTCCCCTCCCCTTAATGTCCATTGGTCTTACTTAGAATCTCTGGTGCTTTTTCATTCCTCTCAAATGCAACAATGCTATATTAGCAATAAGTTCCGACATACACTTAGATGAGAAGTTAATTTGGGATAGAAACACACAGATCTTAAATCCTTTTTGTGAGGAGAGTGATTCATGTAGAAAAGCATATTCACTGTGTACAATAAACAATAGGGAGTACTGAGACAAGCAAAAACGCATGCACAAAGAAATGTCTAAAAGAAAAATATCTAAATTATATCCTAACCCTAACCCTAATTGTCATAAATATCATCTAAATTACAATTTGATTACACAAATTCAAAATGTTAAATCTGCAAAGCTTTAATCTGCATTTATTTGTTCAAAATTCTTTTAACACTGATAAAACCAAAAGAGGCCTTTGTCTCGAGCCTGAGTTCAATCTCAATGAGAGTCTGAGCGTCTGTTTTGTGGAGGAGTACTGTTGTCCCAGTAGGGCAGGCAGGCAGTCACACATGGGCAGCAAACTCAAGGACTGAACTGTCTCAGCCAGCCCGGATGGGCAGAGGGCTAAAATGAATAGATCTTGGACTGGGATGTTCCACGTGGGCCAAAAGCACAGAGGTGACTGGCAAGACCAAAGCCGACTGAACCGAATCTAAAGTCATGTCGACTGCGTCTGATTCAGTCCTGCATGTTGGACTAGTCTTCGTCAACAAGAAGAAACTCCGATCAGTGAAGAGACAGAAGGAAAAAACTGAAAAGCAGACACGAGCAGAGGTGACAGAGTAAGCATCCAAATATATATATGTGTGTGTGTGTGTGTGTGTGTGTGAGAGAGAGAAAGTCCATGTTTGTGTGGGGTAGTCATCATGGCATCTTTGCCTTGACTGACAGATCCTTGGGGATTGTGTGTTAGAAATCTTCTGACCTTTGACCTCCCCAATGAGTTGTAAAAACCACACTCCATTTCCCTTAAGACGTTAACAGCCTGCATAAGTGGTGAGTGTGTGTGTGTGTGTTTGTGCATGTGTGTGTGTGTATTTGCTTCTGTCTATTTGTGCACGCTGTGTTTGTGTGTGTGCGTTTGTGTGTGTGTGTGTGTGTGTGTGTGTGTGTGTGTGTGTGTGTGTGTGGTGTAACCCTGAGGTTAAAGAGCAATCTGCAGCCAATTAAGCGCTTCACTAGGAGGGCCCTGCTTCCATGAATGAGAGGAATGCTCTACAAGCTTATAGAGAGGGACTTGACTGAGAGCTTTGGAACCAGTATACAGTATGCACGTGCGTGTGTGTGTGTGTGTGTGTGTGTGTGTGTGTGTGTGTGTGTGTGTGTGTGTGTGTGTGTGTGTGGCTATATGTCATGGTAGAGATGATTACAGCGCAGGTTTGTGTGCTGGTAACAATTAAGTGTCAGGGAGTTAATGTAAGAGTTTAAAAGTTCACCACATGCAGAAGACTGCTTTTAAACTGAGTGGAGAGTTTGGAGGCTGAATCAACATGTATTAATAGGCCTTTTCCCCAGCAGATGATTTGACTTGTCATACACCCCATTTAAACCTGACAATAAAATGCATTTTGGGTGATTTGTAATCCGATGGAGCTTGACCACATGAAAGTATGGGTGCAACTGCACTTAAGATGAATGAGGATGGGTTGTGATCTGATCGGCCAAACCACCTCCAGAGGGGGTCAGGGACACATTGTGACCACATCAAACACAAGTTCAAATGCAATTGTGTAGTAAATTCACATTCAACAATTATGTGGACTGAAATACATCATCACATCCCTCTGTTCCAAACCGGCAAGGTAGGAGCAGCTAGGCAGTTAGCAGTCAAGCTAGTCCTCTTGCCATATTGTGATTGGTTTCAACTTGATTAACACAGGGTCAAACAAAGTTCTTCCTCTATTTTAGTATGTAGCGTGAGGTTTATTGAACTAAGATATCACAATCAGATCGCTATGTGGACACTGGATACCAGGTGTAAATTACATCATAATGAGATACAATCTGGATATGGATTCACATTTTAATGCAAGGTGTAAATAGAGTCCTATTGTCAGAGAAGAGGTGTTAATAACATTAATAATGTATTTAAGTGTACCAGCATTAATGATAGTGTCACGCTATAGGCAGCATTCACAGTAAGCGGCTAAATGGAATCCAGCCATCATTCATTTTATTACACTCGTGCTCTTTCTACCGTGTCAAAACATGTCATTGTGCCTATTGCATATCGTGCTACTCAAACCAAAATGTCCTTGAATGGATGTTTGTTTGTATTTTTGACACTCTGTTCCGATTTGGTAAAATATCTGATTAATCTGAACAGTTCTACTAATAAAGCTAGTGGCAATAAAGTAAATAAATGATAGGGCAGGGAGAAGGTGGGGGGGGTGACAATCTGATTAAAAAACACCAAGCTGTGCAGTCACCCCTCAGATCAATAAAACTGACAGTAGAGGAAGGTAAATCAGCTAAAGTGAGATAAAAAAAAAGAAGTTAAAGTTACTTCTACAGTATGTGAAAGAGATTTTTAGCAGGAAAGACCCACGACATGTTTAGATCTGGAAATGGAGGAGCTTCCATGAACTGCTGGTGTTTTACTCTTCAGTGAGTGTGAGCGTGTCAGATGCATATAGAAAAGATAAATGTAGTCATTTATTATATGAAAATTACATTCAAAGAAAAAAAAAGTAGGTGCAGCAGAGTCAGGGGAGGAGGCATAAAAGCAAGAGGGCAAAGAGGGATAGAGGGAGGAAGGAGGGTAGGCCCAATGTCCATCTTGCTCTCCTTCTCCTGCCCCCCACCTGCACCTCCTCCCAGCGGCCCTTGCCATCCATCAGTGGGTGAGCAGAGAGGATCAGGGCCCAGAGTAATGAGCCGTAAGCCCCCTTACACGTGTTGACGCGCTGCTAAATAAGATCCATTTACCTAGGCTGCCGCCACCACGCCCCACTGCCGACTGGAGGAGAACGCACCCCCAACCCCCCAACCCCCCCACGCAAACACACCTCTTGTCATACACACTCGTGCACACTCGTTGTTTTCTGTGTGTGAGTTTACCTCTGTTCCTCTGCAGCTAGTAGTGTCTCTGTAAATCTGCATGTGTGCCTTTTAGTTAAAGAATACCGGCTTGTTTGTGTTTTACTGTGTAAGCATTAATAACAAAACCAAGATTGTGAGCGTGCGTGTGAGTACGTACATGTGTGAGGTGGAGGTAAAATCTAAAGTTCTAGAAATCAGACATGTTACATGACCATTCAGTTGTTCATAATGTGAATAAACACAGCTATAGTCACAGTGACAATGGCATCATTTTTGCAAGTACGTATGTTACGT
>CM076716.1:1618647-1650607 GCA_038501795.1 Pseudopleuronectes americanus | reverse complement strand
AGAGAGAGAGAGAGAGAGAGAGAGAGAGAGAGGGGAGAGTTTGTAACTGCCATCTGTTGTGAGTAATGTTAGTAGGCATATTTCATGCAGTGAATACAAACGGAGGAGTTGCAGATCCCAGCCTCAACATTTCCTCAGCTGGGTTGAGAGCCTAAGAGCCTATGAGGCTATGGCATAGGGAAACAGATTTAGACTTAGCAGTAGAGTTGTGTCGTCTGCAAATGTTCAGTTCAAAATACATTTTTAGTGAATGAACTGAACCGAATTGCTTCCCATAACGATGCGGTGAGTTGAGGTTTCAGTCAGTCAGCAAAATACCCAACATTACTGTGAGGAAGAGTAGAGAGAAAAAGATCATTGTGGTAGTTTATAATGCCTGATGGAAGCTGCCATGCAAAACAGTGTCTTTGACTGAATAATTATGTTCTGTGTATTCATGCACTGACGGCTGAGTTGCTCCCTCTCCCTCATGTCTTCAAGTGAGAAGTAGGAAGTATAACCACATTTTTTATATAATAATATAGAGTTGCAAAGCTCTAGTTTGCAAAGATTCATTAATGTACTTAACTTATACTCCATAAACCATCGTTCTAAGCTCACAAGTTGAACCAATGTTCAGTAGTGTTAAAGTACTCTCTTTCCCTCTAATTAGAAGAATGGAAGATACAGTTATATTATTTAATACCTCGTGCTTTATTTAATAATTAGATGTCGAAAATATATGTGATGTACCGTTAGATGATAGAGTGGGAAAGCCTCACCTTAATCAAATTTGCTAATGTATGAGCTGAAGAACGTTCAGGACAGTGTTTGGTACTCTGCAGTCTGATCTGCAGTCAAGCGCTGAATGAGCCAGTGATTGTTGTGTGCGTTCAAATGTTCCAATTTAACACCACAACAGACTTTACATGGTAAATGGTCTGTATTTATATGCACTTTTTTCTAGTCTTGATGACTACTAAAACAGTTGACAGTACTTTATAGTTTGCCATTTACACATTCACACACACATTCATACAGCGCGTCTATGGGCAGCACTTTTTTCTATGAGGGGCCATTCGCCAACCTTCTGCTCAGCCAGAGACCCCCATACATGTTGGTATACTTATATTATATTATTGACATAGACCAAACTTGTATCATATACAGATTATGTGAAAATCTGCTTATTGTTGAAGCCCTAATATACCAGATTTATTTATTAGGGCTTCAACAATAAGCAGATTTTCACATAATCTGTCTCTTAGAAGATACGGTAAAAAAGGGAAAATTGTGATACATGTTTAGTGTATTTCAATAATATAATATTAGTATACCAACATGTAAAGTTTGGCAACATTGCCAACAAATGACAGATTTTTTCAAAGATATATTTGTTTGTTCATGTTTTTTCTGATCTATTGATATTCAACTAAGATCACTTTAATGATGGTGTTTGTCGAGTTGAGTGGGACACACAGGGGGATGTAGCAGGTCTACTGTGTAAAGATTGTCTGCTGCTGTCACACACTGACATACAGCACATCCCACATGGGGCTCTAATGCTTGATATGCGATCAAGAGAGATGGCTTAAGTGCTGTTGCTGGACCATTAGCTTTGTACCACAGGCTTTTACACAACCACCCTCCCACACCCCAAATGGAAGCTGGCTCTCCCACCTTTGTTCCCTCTGTTGTTGCTTCCTCTTTCACTTTCCAAAGTATGAGTTTGGATTCCAATCAATGTATTAAATGCATGTACATTCATTGGAAGTCAGTTGTTTTTTCCAAATAAATAATCCCATGTCAGAGTTAAACCATGTACTCTTCTTACCTCAGCTAATTGAAGCTCATGATGTCATCTCAATATTTATAATAATGCATTTACCAAAATGGATGTTTTCATGGGCCGGCGTCATCTGCTGCCAATGATAAATGTGTTTGTGTGTTAGAGAGAGAGAAAGAAACAGGCCGAGACAGTGAGAATGAGAATGAGCGACAGCGGAGTGTTCACAAAAGCAGCAGCACAAAACATCAGAGCTGCTTTCAGACAATTCACTGAACCCTGGACATTTGAAATGTCTCAGTCAAATGCTGTGGACATTTTCCTGCCAGCCCCCTGGTAAAATGTCTGGAGATTGTCCAAATGAACCGGGAGGAATATGTCTTCAGAATTCAAAGCAAGCGAATGGGTGTGTTGATGACATTTTAAACAATCGACCAGTGGCGGCTGGTGATACATTTATTGGGGGGGAAGAGTGTTGTGAGTGACAAACAAAGTGAAGCCAGACTCAACAAAAACAGCAACATATAATATGCCAATCCTGTAGCCTTCATAAACAATGCTAATCCTGCCGCAGAAATGTAGCCTCATTGTCTCAGTGACTGTGGCAACTTCAGAGAGATGCTTTAGGTCTTACACCCAAGTCGTTCTCCAAAGTACCTCAATACTTTGAAACAGCAAACAAGCAATAAAATAAATTACTTATACATCCGGTTGGCAAGCTGTGTTTCTCATAACAAGAGCAGGAGGAGCCCCAGGTATAAGCTTGTCCTTAATCACTTGCCGGCTGCTAGATCTGTCAAATCTGGTTGTCCACACCAAACTTTTCTTCTTGTAAAAAGGTGTTTTGTATTGAAATTACAAGATTTGCAGATTTGCTGCCATATTCAATTTGACAAAGATTTCTATTGAATGCTCACATGCGCATACAGTCTACCAGGTTCATTGTACAAGTAAATTATTATTATCTAATTAAATTATGTTAACATGTTCATATCAGCTTTTTCTCTAAGAATGTTGGAGAGGGCGGTGCCACTGCATTTGCAATGAAAATAACAGAAACCTTTTCAAGTCAGACTTTGGGCTGGGCGATAAAGCAAGCGATGATAGCAATTTAAGACATGTTGACATAACTCATCTCATCAATGTTTTGAGAGCGCCTCGCTGAACCAATCCTGTGGCTGGAATAGAGCTACGCCCACATCAGGTTAGGTGAGGGCGTGTATGAGCATCAGCACATGTGCTAATGGTTAGGCTCATCCAGAGAGGAGAAAGACTCTGCATCGATACAGACACTGAACATAATGATTCATGTTTTCAGCTACATTCATTGTTTCAGCGAGTTTCCACCGCTAAATAATAATAACCACTGCTGCTTCTGGATCAAGACAGACGCTCATTAAAGGCCTGGCTGTCTCGTGTGAGTTTCCTGTCAGGGTTTGCTTCCTCCTCACTCCAACTCTGACCTGCACTCACTTTACATTTAAACAATAAACACTATCACAGATCACATGACTGACATTTACTTTGCGTCAACACAACACATAGCGTTATGCACACAACCAGGACATCAGGGTTAAAATGGCCGGAACAATGTGGAGTCACTATTCGACATTATCGATTAATAACTATTTGACAATATCAGACTAAATGCTGAATCAGTTGGTGTATGTGGAGCGAGAGAGACAAGAGGACACACACAAACATAATAAAAAAAAACATTTATTTAATGCTTAAGCAAATACAGTTAAGGTGCTTTCAGACATGCACTGAACTCAGCAGATCTTCTATGGAAACGCAAAGTCTGAGTGAGAGGGTCCTGATTATCTGTGGACTTTCTACGCCTGGCCCCCTAGTATACAGGGGAGGCTGTGGATGAGGGGTCAACCAGAGGGTCAATGGCTCAAATCCCAGCCCATGCCGAAGTGTCCTAGGGCAAGATGCTGAACCCTGGAAGGTCTCCATATATGTTGAATGCACTAATTGGAAGTCCCTCTGGATAAATGTAATGTAATGTAATATACACTCCTAAGAAAGTCAGGAGACTTCTTTGTGTGAAAACATTAGGGAAACATTGGATTCACTGCAAGCGAGAGGCAGATGCAAAAATGAATGTGTGTTGATTTTCTCTCAACAAAACCATCTGATCTCTGCAGCAGAATTAATATATTACTTCCTGCTTCTCCCTGTTGAACATGGCTTCTCCACTTTTCGCCTGAATAATACAAAGGATTGGTTGCGGTTTGCAATGCTTCTGTGCAGAGATTCTCCATTGTGCATGAGTGAAAACCAAACTGCAGGTAAACTCTGTTTTCAATTCTCCAGACCTTACCTGCAGATCATGTCTGAAAACAGCGGTAGTAACTTCCTGGCATGGCTGTCATTGTCAACCAAGCCTGCTGAGCTCATTACTCAGTAAATATTCATCTTAATCATTGGAAAAGATGATGTGCCACCATCATCATTTTGTCAGGGGAAACTTTTTCCTGTAGAGTTGCCTGAAAATAGCATTAGAGGCTAAAAATCTATTGCTGTCAAATCAAACAAACAATCATCAAACTTAATATATATCCTGCTATTACAATTGATTAATTAAAATTAATCCAAATGCATGTAATTCAAAATACAACTGCTGTTTAAACTCTGTCAGCCATTGGTCTGAAGGTCATAAGCCTGCAACCCTACTATTGTTTTCAGCTAGAATCATTCATTTGCAAATGTTCTAAACATGCTAAATACTTCCTCCCCCTCTCTTTGTGTAATCACGTGTCCCCTAGCTCACTCACCTCCCCTCCCTTTACCCCTGTATTTCCAGCACAGTGTGCCATTGAGTTGACTTTAATCCCTGCCGCCTGCCTCTCTGCTGTCAGCTCTCAGCACTTCAGCAGCTCCCCTCTACCTCATTACTGTTAGTGAATGACAATGCAGGACTATTCTCCTGGGGGTTTGAAGAGGAGGGGGGTTGAAATAAGGAGGCTGAAGGGCTCAGCGTGAAGGAGTGCCACCGACAGATCACCACTCTCTACTGTGTTACACTCTGCATCTATAACCTGTGTGTTTGTTTGAATTGAGTGTCAGTCACAAGGGCTGAGGAAGAGTAAACGCTTCACCTAATTTTTCTTCAGTCGGTATGTGTGATGGAGCAGATTCATGTGGTAACTTATTTCAGTCGCTTTGGCACAGATTATTGAGTAGCGCATGTACACCCGCACACAAACTCACAGTTATGTCATGATTTCACAGGCCAAGACACTAACTTTCATTCAAATGTAACCTTACATTAACTTTAAAATATGTTTGAACCTGAAAATAAAATATAACAATCTATGTTATGGGAATTGACTGATCGGCTGGGTGATTGGTTACAGTGTTACAGTTCCAAGTAGAATTAAACAAAAGATAAACTAAATGAGCTCCTTTTGAACAAGATAAGAATGAAGCTCACATGAAAAAATGTGCTAGCTTATACCGTCACACACACTCACACACACACACACACACTGTTGTAATTCATTATTATCAGGCTCCAGCAGTAAGTCGTTAAAGACTCTACAGCTTGTCCAAAATGCCGCAGCACGTGTCCTGACAAGAACAAAGAAAAGAGAGCACATTTCTCCAGTATTAGCTTCGCTACACTGGCTTCCAGTTAAATCTAGAATAGAATTTAAAATTCTCCTCCTCACCTTCAAGGCCCTTAATAATATAGCGCCTTTTTACCTTAAAGAGCTGTTAGTACCTTACAAACCCGCTAGAGCACTCCGCTCCCAGAATTCAGGCTTACTTGTCGTCCCTAAAGTCTCTAAAAGTAGAGTAGGAGCCAGAGCTTTAGCCATCAAGCCCCTCACTTGTGGAATAATCTACCACTTTCAGTTCTGGATGCAGACACCGTCTGTTCGTTTAAGAGTAGACTCAAAACCTTCCTTTTTGATAAACTTATAGTTAGATCTAATTAGTGCGGCAGAACATAACTTGTTCTATTTTCTAAAATAGGAAGTGTTTAGTCTAAAAATCATAGAGGTATTGAATATTGATGTCTGATCTACTGAGTTGGCCACATGGTTTTTTGCCCACTAATAAGCGTAAGTCGCTTTGGATAAAAGCGTCTGCCAAATGAAATGTAATCTAATGTAATGTCGAATGAATGCCGACCACCAGTTTATGTAAAGGGTGCTGGTGACCACCAGCGGAAGTTAGGGACCTATCTTCAGCATTATCAACATTATTTTTCTACAAATAAAAACATATTTATTAATTCATACAACCATGGCGGTTTCTGATAAATTGTAAGTGTTTTCAATGGCCCAAATGAAAATATAGGTGTTCACTCGTCATTTCTTTACAATTGGCTACTTTAAGGTCATTGTGCTTTTTTAATTGTTCTTCTTTAAGTAGGTATCTTTTCATCTAAGCTATGCGGTCTGTAAATAACAGTATGAAGCAAAAAAGTGTGCATACATAATCTTCAATTAAAACAAGTGGAATTTTCTCACCTGAAGTTGTCCCAGTGTCCTAATTTAAAACTACTGTAATTCAGACATGTTTTGCAGCTTATAAAACAGCAAGCTAAACAAATGCACACCTTTCAGTGCAGTTAATTTAAACCATTTGTTCCTCCAGTCACAGTGGAGGTTTTTCCATAAACGTTTTGGGGAACGACTGGAGGTGACCAGACGTGGTCATAATGACCACATAATGAAAACCATATTCCCATCAAGAGCTCCTCACAGGTCACACATGAAAACACACTACATAAAAACGCTCAACAGGACTGGGTCTATAAATCTGTTTTAATAAACACAGTCCAGGTGTGGATTAATGAAGGTGGCAGACAGGATGTCACAGACGTTGTCCTAAAAGAGTAGTGCATTAATAAAAACAAAATATCCTTGTCTGTCCCCATCTTAGAAGTTCAACCATTAGTCCGCATGTTCAGGATTTAGGTTTCTGTTCAGGACTGACGCAGCAAAGACAGAATACTTAATGAATTGTTATTGTTCATCATTAGATTTTTTTAAGTATTGCATGATTGATGCTATTCATTACTTCATGCTTCAACGAATATGGAAGGGTAAATTGAATCACCAAAGTAGACCAACTCCGGAGGTTGTGGTATACAACCATGACTGCAGCTTTTTATGGTGTCTTTCCAGCAATTATGTGCTAATAAGTGGTGGGGGAGGGGGGCAGTAAACCGGCCTATGTAGGGGTCTACAAGTTCTGAGATCACAAGTGGACAGCTCTGAGGCTACATCATTATGTCTATGTTTTTAAATGTTTAAAATGCATCAATGCAGTGAAGGTCAGGACTAGCGTCAACCCTACAGCTGGTTAGCATTTTAACCTGGACAGGAAGAAACAGAAATGTTTGTAAACAATAACGTAGACTCTCACAACCGCTTACTGATTTTGTCTTTTCAGTCATGACGTCATCTTCACAAATTCTGTTATGCAGTTACATTCTGTATTTAATAATGATAAACCTCTTACATGTGTAGGAGACGAGCTGTTATTTGAGCAATCTGTGACAATTCTGCAACTAACAACAAAATGCTTCCTGTTGACACCAGCATACATGACCAGTGTACATGAGTGGTCAGGGATGTGGTCTGTTTTGTAAGTTCACAACTGTCTCCTGTGACCAAGTGTGATCGGCTCTCACTTCTTGCTTTATATTCAAATAAACATGTGATACATATATCTGTTCATTAAGAGGAAATGACGGCGTTATTAGCCAGACTATAAGTGAGCGCTAACTTGTTTGTTAGTTTATGCAGTTTGTGTATATGTATGTGATGATTTATTATTTGTGTTGGGTTTATTTTTGTTATATATTTTTCTTAGTATGTATTTTGTTATTTAAATCAGTAATTTGTTGTGCTTTTAATTTGGCGGCTCACCCCTTCATATTGCCTGTAGCTTTTGCAGAGTAGACAGATATTATTGCATTAGAAATCACTCGCTCCAGGATCATTAGAGACTTCCTGTTTGAGCATGATAAAACACCTGCTGCACATCGGTATCTTGACGATTGCAGCATAATTTCTTATATATAATTCTTGGTGAATTGCATAAAATATAGGGATTCTTCTTTAGTGAGGATATACAAAGAAGGAAATACAGTATAAGGCAGTTTGTTGTGTGTTGAAAGTGACCTGTCTATAGAAATCCTGGTGTGATCATGTGTTTTGCTTTTCTATTGTTTTTTCACAGAAGAAGATAAACAGATTTCTCTAACATTTGCTTCTGCTGTTTTTCTGGAGACTTTAGAGATATTTTCAGCATCTATTATTCTGTTAAAGAAGAGAAAAGAAGCCGTGTGTTTGCAGGGGAGAAAAGTTTTGAAAGGTTTACTCCAGAACATATAGTATACTTCATGAAACATCAAAACATACAGTGTCTGTGATAAGTTCTGCAAGTCAACCAGGCAGACAGTCAGAGTTCAATGATATTGAGTTGTTTCGGGGGGCTTTCACAACAAGCTCATCAGGTTTAGCACAATTGGTTCATATTGATCACTGATAGGTTGTGTAGCAAACACAGTCTGCCTGAAGCCCAATACATAAACAGGAGCATGAGGCCGCAGCACTCCCAGATCCCCCAAAGTTTAATACTTGACGACTAAAGTTTAGCTGATGAATCATGAAATTACTTTGATAAACGATGGGCATAGTGAGTTTTATAGATTTATATTTGCTGTTGCATTTGTGTTTATGAGTTTGGATGAGGCCCTAGATGTTATGTTTTTAAATGAGGAAATCAATTATCTACACATACACAAAGGTAGTTTGTAATAGAGTACAGTGGCTTTCCCTCATTATACTGAATATTTGACTCTGTGACCAGTGACTAGCACTTGGTGTAAATCAGGCTTTGGTGCCTTCACTCCCTGTAAGGTTTGTATGACTACCAGCAACCAGACTACAAAGAAGTAATTTAGCGATGACTTATGTCAGTCACTTTATCCATGCCATGTGTGGCTGAATCCCTGGCCTCCGCAAATACTGTCAATCAACACCCACACCACTCTGAAAATATGCTCCCCGAGAAATAAATGGCTTGTATGTGTTCCTTTTGTGTAATTGTGTGTCTGAACATATTATATGTGTGGTGCATGTGTTGCAGGCTCTGGATGGGTGTGTAACTATATGTCCCTCCTGTATTTGTATGAAAGTACTCTATTAACTTTGAGCAGGTCTATAATGATTCTTTGACACAGAGGCCCACACCTCATCCCTCACTGATAACACGGTCCTCTCTCAGGACAGAAGAGACGGATGGTATGAGGAGAGAGGAACAGGTCACAGAAAAATAGATAGACTCAGCCAAGTTCAGAGAATGATAGGGTGACATACATACAAAGACTGGGAGGCACCACCTTAGTGGAGTTAATATACCATTTCATCTGATAGTGGATGTACTAAGAAAGCAGGATACAGTGCCACCAATTCTCTTTGCTGCCATTCTGGTTAGTGCACACTCCATTGTGACGTACCACAGGGTTGGGCAGTTACACACACTGACAGACAGACACACACACACACACACACACACACACACACACACACACACACACACACACACACACACACACACACACACACACACACACACACACACACACAGCGAGAGACACACACAGACATTGACCCAGCTAAAGTGTCTGGCCTGCTACAGTATAACATCGATATGTTGTGGTGGCCACAAAATCATCATCTTTGTTCATAGATGCGATGCGCACATTCATTCAATAATCCAGCTCGTCTCATTGGACACATGTGTAACTCCAACTGGGAGAAAAACAACAGAATTTGTAAACTTAAGGCTGAATTATAGTCAGGTTGCACGCACGCACCTAGCACGCAAGACACGCAACACGCCCCTTTCGTGCCCTCTGGCGTCTTGGCTGCGTCTGCCAATTTTTCTAACTATACAACAAAGTGACGCGAGCCTCACGCCGGGAACACACCGGACGCGTAAGCGACGCCGAAGCGTGGCGTTAATCCCTAGAGCGGCTGGCGCTTGACTGTTCACATCGGACTCGCATTTCCCCACGCCGGTCACCCTGCCGATTCTGCTCCGTGATCACATATACAGCCCAGTCTCTATCTCTCTATTTACCTATATGACATGTGTCATATAGGTAAATATATGACACATATTTACCTATATGTGGATGGGCAGAGGGAAGACATTTAATAAAGTGGTTGGTAAAAGTGGTAAAATTAAAACTCCAAGACAACAGAAGGTGAATACTAACTATGGGATGCATATTTGATAATTTATATATTAAAAAATATGTTGTCAATATCGTTTAAAATCGTTTTTTCAGTGTGTTTCCTGGCGCTTGACGCTTGCGTCAAGCGTCAAAAATAGACTCGACGCCGAAACGATCGCTTCACGGCGCTAGGCCGCCGCGGCGCAACGCCACGCTTCAGCGCCCGGTGTGTTCAGCGCAGCGGTTTAACATGGGAGTGGATGGGAGCCAGAGGCTTGACGCTGCGCTTACGCCACGCTTCAGCGTCGCTTCCACGTCCGGTGTGTTCCCGGCGTCACGCAGCCCGCAAGGCTTGTGATTGGTCTGCTTACTACATCCCGTCTGGAGTCTAGCTTCCGGTTTCATGCCCCATAATACGCGGAAATCACGGAAGATTTAGAAGAATGAATATGGAACAAATAGATGAGCACTTGGCAGAAGAGATCCGAAAGTATGACCACTTGTATAACCCGTCACTGACTGGCCGATTTGTCCGCCAGAAATAGAATATGAAGAGCCGGAGTGGCAATGTCAATAAAGAGTCGACGAAGAAGAAGTCGTCTCTTCTTTGTGTGTTTTGTCTTCGACAAAAAAACGTTATTCCGCCTAGTGTTCTGGCGGTGAATTGTGTTGCAACACGCACAGCACGTTAGAGAAGCATAAACCAAAACGAGTCTGTCGATGCAGCTGCGTGGCCTTCCGCGGTTGCAATCGCAGGACTATGATTCGGCCTTTAGCCAATGTATGGAGAGCCCGAGGAGATGGCGGTGCACGATTAGCTTGGCTCGATTCAGTCGTCCCACCTACTGTAAACTAGACAATTTTTTCATTTGATTTTGTTCATGAAGTAGGAGAAACACATTCTTAAGACTGCAAATGCACTGTATGTATGGTGATTCTTTCAATATAACTGTTCTCATCAACTTGAGGAGAATTCCCCTTTTAAATTTTGATATTTGAAATTTACAGATTCAACACAGTCATTAAAATCTTCAGCAAAGAACTAATTCTGTTATCTGACATTTCTTATAACAAGCCAGACTGCATCTGGCTTCAGATGAGGTATTACTCTTCTACAAAGCCCAATCCACTGTCTTACCAATACATTGAGATAAATCTTATGTTACATCACATATCCTTCACTTACCACTGGCAACATCACATATTTAGGTGAATAAATAAAATACCACGCCCCATGAATATATACAAAACTAAACAGATTGCTCTCATTTTAACATTTTATCAAATTTTTTTTATTATATTTCTTATTATCATTATTATAAGTATCATGATTTGTTTGTTTTGTTTGTATGTCTCTTTCTCCACACACTGTGTCCCACTACCTATGTATATGCACTAATTGTTGACTAAAGGTATAAAAAAAGAAAAAGGGGATCCTCTGCTGGATTCAGTGTGAGCGTGTGGCAGGGTTGACGCGCGACAGATGCAAAAATGAAAAAAGAAAACAAATATCACCCAGTGAAAAAGTGGTGTCCTACACTTAAGAATACGTTTAGAGTTTTTGGTGATAAGAGCCGACATAGGTGTCTGTGTTTTGTAAAGAAAATCACTTGATCTCCGCAGTGGAGTTAAAATGTCCCCTCCTACCTCTCTCCTGAACAATACAGAGGATTTGTTTCTGACGGAACGCGTCTGTGCAGAGAACCTCCAACTGTGCTGTGCATGACTTGAAAGGCAAACTGTGGTTAAACTGTTTAGCCAATTCTCTGGATTTTACCCACAGGTCATGTCTGAACATGGCTTTGGTAGTTCATGGAATTGGTTGTAAGGGGGCCAGTAGGATGAAGTCTATTTATTGTCCAGTTCAACTTATTCAGATATTTGTGTTCCCACATACAACTCGTCTGTGGGATGTCCACAAATTTCATGTTTGTATGTATGTTAGAGTAGGTTTAGACTAAAAGGCCAAGGAAGAGTATAGTTTAAAGAGCTCATTAGAGGCAGCTGGTGGAGGCAATAAAGGTAAGTTAAGGGATACAGGGCTGAAGGGTTAGAGAGCCTGAGACAGCCAAACAATCCATCACACATGGAGAACTTTACACCATTGGAGAGTGTAGCCTCCTACCATCTGGCTTCAAAGCTACAGTACTTCCAGATTATGTTGTAAAACTGGCAGAATGTGGATTTGACTCAAGCTGCCAAACAAAAGCCAGATTTCAAAACAAAGCACAGCAGAGCAATTGTTACTTTACAGTTCTGAAATTTGAGAAGACTGCTCTCTTGTCCCTGTCAATGATATCTAAAAAAATTAAAAACTAACAATGTCAATCTTAATAAAAGAAACTGTAGCCATCGTCATACATGAGCACCAGAAACTGTCCGCACAATGAACTACATGGAGACTTTGCCAGAAGTTTTTCTTTAACATGTGGAGAAAGCAGCAGGAGATTCTCCGACCACACAACACAGAAATCTCTGGAGCACTCAAGTGAGGTGGTTGGCAGAGTGCAGGAGGCAGGAACATAAGGTAGAAATGCCCCTGCAGAGATCTCATGTTTTTGATATTGGCCCTGTACTCACCTGGTAGGGGAAAGCGGGGTAATGTGGGACATCGGGTAATGTGAGACACCCCCTGTATCTAGGCAACGGAACACATTTGTGGTCATTTGACCATTATGTTTTCAAGCTCCTCCCATTCCCCCCTTGCCATGAAGGAGAAGTTGGTGCTGGTGCTGTGGAAAGGGTATGTTTTTTCTCAAAAAGTTTTTTGCATGTAAAAGTACATTTCTTGCTTTGAACTTAATCAACTGTTGTGTCAAAACAAATAGAATCAGGTAGAAAAACGTATATCATACATGTTGGTGAACTTCCAACATATAAAATCATGTAATTGATGCTAGCTGAAGATAAGCCTGAATTGCTAAGAGTTGTTGTTTTTTTCTAAAACGGTGGCTGTTGGTTAAAGTGGGACAAATGCTGTGGGGTAAAGTGAGACACTGTCACTGACACTGTCTCACTTTACCCTACCATGAAGCACAAGTTAAGTTTAGTCTAGGGTTATATTACATTATATATGTTTTATTTCAAATGTCATAAATATTTTAGAAAAGCCATCATGCCAAGAAACTACACTAGGAAGACAACCTAGGGCCAAACAACCCTCCCAGAGATGGAGAGTGAAGCCGCTGAGGTCATGCAAGGTAAGAAGTCCTTAAGAACAGCTGGAAGGTATGGAAACATTGACAAGACAACCCTCAAAAGATTCATAAAGAAAAAAAGAGAAAGGGGAAGTAAAATCAGTAGCCTGGGGTGCAGTAGCTGAGGTAAAGAGAATATTGACAGATGAGATGGAGGAGGAGCTTGCCAAACACTTGATACAACTAGCTGACCAGTTCCATGGCCTTACTCCAGTTAAGTGCCGTGAACTTGCATTTGAATACGCAGAGAAAAACAATATACCTGCCCCTGCCAATTGGACAGAGAAACAATGTGCAGGTAAGTTAGGGTGTGCAAGAGATCACATGAATCATAATAATCATGAATGTGCTTAATTGACCAATCCCCATGATTCTGTTACTAGTCCGATATTAGTGGTTGTCAATCTAGCTGTCAGGATTTTAACTATTACCACATGTGTTGTTATGGTAGTTATAAAGTGGAAAAAGTAAGTGGACCACTTTACCCCGTAGCTGGGGTAAAGTAGGACACAAGACCACTTTTTTTAAAACAATCATATTTTCACTGCCCTTTGTCCTGAGGACATTCTGATAATTTCCTTTGCTAGAAAACATCCTGAATTAAAGGGAAATGTGTGCATTTTACTGATGTATCATTTTAGCTCGCCTAGAGGGGAGCAAATGTAAAAAATGTCCCCCATTCCCCCGCTCTCCCCTATTAACATGTGTTTTTTGTGATCCGATCAAAAGTGGACAGCTATGAGTGCCTAAATTACCATCTGGTCTCTGATCAGATATCTCTTCCCTGCCCCACATGCCCATAAACACGTATGTCATTTCCGTTCACCAAGAGAGAGTCATGTTTTTTTACCCAGTCTGAGTACACAAGTTTATTCAATGTCACTGTGAGGGACCAAGCAGGAAGACCAGAGAGCCACAGAGTTTCTTGCAACAAAAAATTGTTTTTTAATTG
Source organism: Pseudopleuronectes americanus (assembly GCA_038501795.1). NCBI lineage: Eukaryota > Metazoa > Chordata > Actinopteri > Pleuronectiformes > Pleuronectidae > Pseudopleuronectes > Pseudopleuronectes americanus. The sequence goes on along the minus strand of CM076716.1, from coordinate 1,636,481 downwards.
AGTTTCCATTAACAGGACGTAAAAAGAAAATCTCCCAACCGGTAAAAATGCAAATTATCTTCCAGCAGCAGCTGGCGACCAGTTGACAGCATCACATCAGAAAATTAACTCTTCTCCCCACTCGACCGAGAGATGGGACCTTATATAGTGGCTGGTCAAGCCACTTAAAACAAAGAGGGGGATACACAGACATACCAACGTTGAAACCAAATTACAGCCACAACATAACATCCCAATATTTAGACCATATAATATAAACTAAGGGAAATTAATTAAATATAGATATCAAGGAATAATTAAAGATTCAACAATTACAAATAAAGATAAGGCAACAATGCCCTCCCCAATGATGGCACAATTCATGGTGCAGTCCAATTAGGACTCTGAGCCATTTAAGGTGGTTTGCTGCAGTTGGGCCTCCTTTCCCTGAATGGCCAGATGACTCCAGCAACAACCCCCAGGAACTGGTAACTCAAAGAAAACCTAATTAATTATCACAGAAAGAAAATATTTAACAAATAAAAGTATGTTATATGAAATCAAAATGTGTCCAGTTATTTTATATATTAAGTGTGTGTGTGTGCAAAAAGAAACAACTAAGCAAATTAGAAAAAAAGTTACCACCATGTTTCATAAGGTCAGTGTGTGGTTGCTGGTGCGGCCATCACAGTCACTTTGTGTGTGTCAGATGGCAGTCAGCTGGGGCTTCATATGTGGCCCAGGACTGATTTGCATTCACACTGCTATATAAGGTGGACGCAGGTGGCCCAGACCTCTGACATCTGTGTTCTCACATACAGCCCCTTCACATACAGCCCCTTCGGATCATTTCAGGGGATTATCTGGAGTTTAGTGCATGTCTAAAAGTTGATGCCTACATGACAGTGTTAAAGCCCTTCAAAGCTATGTGGAAAACAATTGTCTCTGTTACATTTACAAATACATTTCTTTGTATAATTATAGAAACAAATTTGGGAATCTCACAGCTTTCTTTATTAAATTGAAGTTGCCTAGGCTTCATTACATCAGTTAAGTAGTGAGCGCTCTACTGGTTCTGTCGACCTGACCTCCTGATATAAAGTCCATAAACCCAGAAGACTGATGATGATGATGGTTCTAACACGCCACAGATGCAAAAAAAACAGCAGTGCAGTACCAACAAACATTTCAAGAGAGTTTTTGGTATAAGAGCTGATGATGGTGTCAGGTTGCTGTAAACATGATCATGTGATCTCCCAGTGGAGTTAATATGTCACTTCCTGACTCAGTCGGCTGCATCCAGCTGCTCCACCTCTTGCTTGAATAACGCAGAGGATTTCTTCCTGATGTAAATGCATCTGTGCAGGGATTCATTTGCAGGGCACAAAAAAATTGAAAAATATTTTAAATGAAAAGGCTGTTGGTCTACGATTATAAAACTATACTATATACTACTTATTTTCCATAACTTATACCCAAACATATTCCTGGATGCCTCTATTTCTGGCCTTTGATTTGTTTTTTTATAATTTGTGTTTTCCCCTGCTTATATTTCTATTGAACCGTTTTTTACCTAATTGCTGCACAGCTTGAACATGACTTCCTGGCTGAAAATATACTGGATCTCGATTGGACTTGCTTTCTTTCCTGAATGGATAAAGAAATTGCCAATCCTTGCCAAAGAGAATGTGTCTGTCAGGGTGACTACCTGACTTACTGTACAGAAGATAAAGTGGGGAGTTTGTTTTAGATGGTTTGCTGACATTGTGTTACCTGAGATTATATCAACGTTTGACTCCTGCATCTGTGGGGGTTATTTGAAATAAGAAAATCAGCTCATAATCAAAAGTGTAAGGTGTTTCAAAAGTGAAACACCTTACTTCACTGCTGAGGCTGATAGGATTTATGTTGCCTGGTATCTCAAAATCAGTTTTACAGCCTGCAGGTCACAACAGGTGAAAAGCTCCCTTTCCGCCTCATTTCACCACAGCCCATTGTTCCTCATGCCATCCTTGTGTGTCGGAAGGGAACTGGCAGGAGAGTGTGCTGCAGCTGTTAGAGCAGCAGATAACTTCTACTCAAACACTAAACAGAGACCAGCAGAGGTGACCTGGCTGGTGCACGATTAAAAGATTTCAGTTCAGAGTTGGAAGAACGTTGGAGAGGCATCAGAGTAGAATGTATACCTAAAGCTCCTCGATAGAATGCAGCAAATCTTTGCAACATCCATTGAAATGATATTCAGTCTTCCGTGTGAATTTTGGCAGTTTGGATTTTGTTTTAGTTTGTTTTAATTAGAGTCTGTGTATTTTAATCATTTACATCTTGTAAGTATTTGGGCCGAAAAACTTTACATCTATTGTGGTCAGAAGTGTTATTCTCCTCTTTTGTGAGGTTTGCAGAAAAGACAGTTATGTTTTTATCAATAACAGACTAATACTTCACACAATAAATACCCATGCCCCGTTCACAACAATTGGATGTTCTTGCTCACTACGCATTTTTCTTCAGAGGGATTGTGGATCAATGTAGTTATTGATGTTAACATTTTGAAAGTCAGCTTTAATACAGCCCTCAAATAACCTCATTAACATGAAATTAAAGTTAGTTTTAAATTCATATTTTACATTAACAATAAATAAAATGGCTAAATCAAATGTATAACATGAAACGTGCTACTCTTACTGAATATCATATTGCGATCTTCACCGACCACAATCCTACACAAGTCCTATTTTACAAAACCACAGTCAGCCCACAACTACAAAGTGTCAAAACCTTAAATGGTAAATGGTCTGTATTTATATAGCGTTTTCTAGTCTTGATGTCAACTCAAAGCACTTTACTTTGGAGTTTGCCATTCACCCATTCACCTTTTTTTTCCGATGAGAGCAATTTCGGGGTTCAGCATCTTTCCGAAGGAAAGTTCGGCATTTGGAATGGGGAAGATTGGGATCGAACTGCGGACCTTCTGGATGGAGGACGGCCGTTTTCCCCTTAGCCACAGCCGCCCTTACCTTCAACTTTACAATTGCTCTGCCACAGACTCATTCCCATCCAGACTGTATTCGCACAGGGGTTACATGATGGCTGATAAAAGGCCATTTTCCATAATAGACTGATGTGAATTCAGAAATGATAAACACTCACTCAGTCAGCTCCCTCTTGTTGTTGACGTATGCAAACTGATAAAAAGTGACTGCATTCACAGTTTTAGAGTAAGGAGGATTTGAGGGGTGGAGAGGTGTCATAAATGGACGTAATAAGAAAAGGGTTCAAAACAATGGAACCACATATACTGGTTTAGATGTGTAAAAAATCTCTACTTGTTTTCTGCTTTATACTTTTTGTTCTCATGTTTTTTTCACCCACTGATAGCTAAGTTTTACCACACATGAACAAACAAAACAGATTTTTAACCACATCTTATTTGTTATTCGATACAGCAGTTCCCAAGTGGCCACAAAATGTATTATAAATCTGTTCCTGATAGCTAACAATACAGTTACGTTTTATATGTTAAGGTTAAGGTTAAGGTTAGGGTTAGTACACAAATGGTACACATGTTATCATAGTGCTGATTTCAAAAGATTCCTTTTTTGTATTGGCTCTCTATGATAGACAGACAGATAGAAAGATATACACATCAGTCGGTGCCTGTTGGCTAGGATCTGGCAAACAGCTGTGGCTTTATTTCTAACAGCACAATAATCACAATGATCATTTTAGGCAGTGTTCAGTGACAAGACTGAGCCATCGTTAGTATGAGTGGAAAGCAGCCACTATACACAGCCATGAAGGGGGTACTACCTGACTACTGAAGTAAGACATCGGATAAGATCAGACTGGGAGCTTTGTTAAGGTTCTGGGTGCAAACTGTCTATTTATTGTAATTGACCGGATCGATTTTGCCCTGGAATTTCTATCAGTTATTGGATATCTGTTGCTGTTTGTTAAATAGCAGGCTTGATCATGGTGGATTTGATGGAGCGATGGCGTTTTTGTGTTACTGATGGTGAGAGCATCTTTCACAGCATCAGACCCTGCATGTCCCCCACATGCTGCCACCTGCTCCTCAGTGGGAGGTGGGGTGGTGGCAATCTGTGGAGGGGGTAGGGGACTAACATGGCAGGGGGGAGCTTAGGCACTATGGGGCAGCCAAATCCCAGTCATTAATCACCCTTCTGAATTGGAGAGATGCTCAAGGGGTTCTGAACTCTAAGGTTTGGCACTTTTGATTTAGCTGTAGATCAGCGAAAAATATCCATACCTGCCAGCATCTGTGTTGACAAGCATTTAGAAAGAGTGGCATCATTATATCATTACACTCCTGACACCATTACAATGTGTTTCTGAATTACTAAGTGGCACGGCAATGTGTTGTATCCTTGGTTTTTGGTGTGTATTTTCTGCCTGAGCTGACACTAGACAAGCCCAGCACCTGTCTGCATTTTGATGCCAAAGGGATATGTGCACATAGGCCTACTTACATAGACAGCCGCACATGCACACACTCAAAAACTGAAAACACACAAACTGCAGCTGCAGCCCACTCTGCACCTCTCGGCACAGCTCTCCAGGAGCAATAGCACAAATGAGTCAGGAAAGTGTGTAGGTGGAATCTACATTCAACCCATCCATTTGCAAGGGGGAGGTGTGTGTTTGTGAGTGTGTTTGTGTGTGTGTGTGTGTGTGTGTGTGTGTGTGTGTGTGTGTGTGTGTGTGTGTGTGTGTGTGTGTGTGTGTGTGTGTGTGTGTGTGTGTGTGTGTGTGTGGTGTGTGCGTGTGTGTGTGCGTGTGCGTGTGCGTGTGCTTATGGAGGTTGGGGCACAGGTTCTGCCTGCAGAAGCTTGTAATTCTGGCAATACTAGCCATGAGAAGCAGTTCATGCCCCATGGATTTGGTTTTGTTAATTGCAGTAACTGTGCTCTTCCTCACTATGTTTGGGGTTAAAAAATATAGAATGTCCAATCTCTTTACTAAATAGAGTTCACCGAAATCATCAAAGAAACATAATTTTCCTCCTGGCCCTCATGGTGTTTCCAGTATCCATTCAGGTATTTCTTTTTTTTATGTGCCTAGATGGAGCCATCGTCAGTCTACGCGATTTCTCAGACTGAGGTGCCTAAATCATAAATTTGCTTGTGGCACTCACAGCTTTTCAATCAATCAATCAATCAAATTTTATTTGTATATCCCATATTCACAATCACAATTTGCCTTATGGAGCTTAACAAGGTGCACAATCCTCTCTCCTTAACCCTGAACAAGACTAAGAAAAAACTACACCAAAAAATGGGAAGAAAATGTAGGAACCTAAGAGAGAGACACATGTTTGTATTGTTTAGAAAGTGTTGTTAGAGTATTTATGACTTTGATTAGAATAAACATTTTGTGGAGTTATTGTCAGTACAGTATATGAGTAGGCATATTGTATATCAAGCCTTAATTAGTGGTTAGCAATATTTGGGCCTACATGTGAAGCCAAATCCCGACCACATGTCTCCTGAAGACAAGGTATAGCTTTCAGAACTCAGTCTCCCAAGGTCCTTCAGCAGCTGGGATTTTCTGGACATCCAAAGAGGGCGATTTGACATTGTTGTGAAGCAGCCCTGCCAAAGTTTAGACAGTAACGGATATAAATAGAACATATGACTTAGGTTGGTGGCAGTCTCAGGTGGGATGCTGTGGGGTAGAGTGGTCGTCCTCCGACTAGAAGGTTGGCCATTCGATCCCAGTCTTCCCCATCTGCATGCCAAAGTGTCCTTGGGCAATCCCCTTGTGCGTGGAATTCAAACTGAATGTGTATGTGAAACCTAGAAACGTTTATACTTGGATCTGGCTCATACTCATATACTGTTAATACTGAAAATGATTAATAATTTTATTGTACAATATCTGAAAAAAGTATTTACAGACTGTCTTTAATCTGAGGTGTTGCTCCTTTATGCCATTTTATCCTAGAGATGTGACAGTGATTTCAGCATAAAACCTCTTTTATAGTGAGTGTCTTCTTTTCATTACATGAAGCACTGCAGCACCTGATGTTGCAGCAGCAACATGATGGAGATCGGCAGCTTCAGGCTGGTCAACATGAGGACGACCTGCACCACTTCATGTTTTCCTCCCTTAACTAAAGACGAGCTGCAACTGTTTAGAGTTTGTAGTCATTGCTAAGTGTCATGGATAATATTGAGTCAGTTTCTATATTCTTTATGGTTGGTAAAAATAAATTAACATGGTTATCATAACCATGTTCATCCTTTACTTTCTGATTTGATACACTTTAGATTTAAACCCAGTTTTTTATTTTTATTTTATTGGTATCTGAACGTAACTTGCTGTAAGTTGTTTTATATATTTGCGATTAAAGGGTTTGTGTGAAACAGATAGGTCGTCCAGGCTTTTGTGCATACGTACACTTTTAGTATGAATGCTACGCACTGTTTTATAAATGAGACCCCAGGCTTGTCTTAGACCTGCTCTTAGTTATGCTGCTATAGGTCCGGGGACACAGGACACACGGAGCTTCTCTTTCCATCTTCTCCATCCTTATCACATCAAAGAAATTAATAATTCTCCTCAGATACTCGACCATTACTTAACCCTAACCCTGTTGTTTAAAAAAGTGGAAGTCACATCACCAAAAACTGAGACCACTGAAAAGCTGTGCACTAACTGATGGGATGGACATAAACAAATTCCTGGCTAAATGTTCTGTTTGAGGGAGCAGGTGGACCCAAAATTGCATCAGCAAAACGTGCAACAAAAGTGTTCTTTAAGTAAGGCAAGGTTAACAAACAGAAAACTACAAAAGGACTCAAAAAAGACTGGGATGACCTGAGATGGCACAAATCCAAAACAAACCTAAACACAAGGAAAACAGGAGAGTCCAACATCAAAACTAAAATAGGATATCTCGGTCTCTGCTATTTTGATTTGGACAATTTAAGCCAGGAGGTATTTTGAGTACATCACACTTTTTATATACCAAATGTGTATCAATCCAACCCGGAATATAATCCATAACACACAGACTATGAGTTCTCATCTGAGTGGAACTTGCTAACGTCTAGATTACTGAGCTGGAGCCCTGCAATCCTTCACCTTTTCATTACATCAAAATTAATTTAATAAAAATTTGGAACTTTGTATTATTCTGACAGATTTATACATTAATCTTGCCAGAATTATAGCAATCAATCAATCAAAATGTATTTGTATATCCCATATTCACAATATATATGACATTGACCTTCCTCACCTTACAATGGGGAGCTTTTGATACTTCCCCCTCCACTTTCTGTGACATCACCCCCATTAAGTCACATGAAATAGTAAAGGTCCTGTTGACAAACTTTTGTTAGAACAGGAAATAAACAGACTGGAGCTCCGGGGACCCACATTACCCAATGTCCCAGATTACCTGAATTCAGCTTCTTGAATTGAATAGTTCTATATAAATAAAGTTATTATAAAGTTGTTATTATTATTATAAGACATTCCTGGCAGGATGCGATAACATGCCAACCCTCAGGAGGCATTGAGGGTTTTAATAACCCACATTGGTTGAACATGCATCTTATAAAAATGTGTTGATAAGATTCATCATTTATTGGTCCAAAGTATTTAAGGAAAATGGTTTTGTATTTACAAAGCGCTTTTCTACTCTCATACAGTGCATCTATTAACAGCACTTTTTTGTTCTATGAGGAGCAATTCAGGTTTCAGCATCTTTCCCTTCGGCATGCAGATGGGGGAAGACTGGGGATCGAATTGCCAACCCTCATGTTGGAGGACAACGGCTCTACCCCTCAGCCACAGCCATACCTTAAATGCCTAACAGTTCATTCTTGATCTTGGGAAGAGGAGCTCACTTGTTTTGGATAAACTTTTAACCCACCTGGGAGAACAGGTTTAATGTGCTCAAAATCAGATAGAAACTCGGTTACAATCAAAAGCTACAACAATTAAGCTAACTACCTCAATTAGGTTTGTGATCAAGGCTTCAAAAACACTTCTAATTTCTTTTCAGGTCTACATGTACCTGGTCAACCCATCAGGCTCTGTTGTGTCAGATTCTTCAAGCCATCCTCTTTAAACAACCTCTTGACAAAAAGAGAATAGAAGAATGGAAAAAAGGTGAGAAGAAAAAGGAAACAAAGCAAAACTCTAACCACATCCCTTCATTCTTTCTCCTTCCTCCCTCCCTCATCCCTTCTTATTCAATTCAATTGTATTTAGCGCCAATTCACATCATACATTATCTCAAAGCCCTTTAAGGTCGAGACCTTAGTAGATTTATTCATTATAGTACACACCTTGTAATTAGCTGGGCTGAATGAATGAGTGTATCCTCCCGTATCTTGACCTCGACCCCTTCACTCAATGTCCTGTCATTTCTCCTGCTCAACCATTATTTACATTTCAAATCCCATTTTTGGGAGTGTGGTCCCTCATGGTGAAGATGCTGTTAAATGGTCTTTATCTGGGAAGGTGTTGTTCTTTGTGTGTGTTCTGGTTCTGGTGCATATATTTACTATCAGGTAATGTGAGAGCCACATAATTGTTAGGCTGTGGCTGAAGGGTCCTCCAACCTGAAGGTCGGCAGTTTGATCGCCAGTCTTCCCCATCTGCATGCCGAAGTGTCCTTTGAGAAAAGATGCTGAACCTATAATTGCCCCTCATAGAACAACAAAGTGATGCTAATAGATGCACTGTATGAATGGGTGAATGTAAAACTGTACTTTAAAGAGCTTTGAGTCATCGAGACTACAAAGGCCCTATATAAAGACAAAACAATTCACCATTACCCAGAGAGAGGGAAGTAACAGAGAATAAAAACAGTTCCAACGAGCAAGCATTTCTGTGACTCAGTAAAATTCCTCCTTTTTAACTGAAAGAAACCTCTAGCACAACCAGACTCAATGAGGAAGAGAGTAACTCATTTTCTAGATGTCTACCTGATAGTGCTGTAGCTAAATTTAAGGAAATAATTCCAATTACATTTAAACCCGTATTATCCGTAGATATAAAGAACAAATTCTTTAAAAACCCGAGCTCCATTGAGATCGACCGACTCGTCGATAGCTCTGCAGACTCATTACGATTAACATTAGATTCAATAGCGCCTCTAAAAAAGAAAAATGTCAAACATGGTAAATTAGCTCCGTGGTATAATTCCCAGACAAATGAGTTAAAACAATTATCAAGAAAACTAGAAAGGAAGTGGCGCTCCAGCAACCATGTTGAAAACCTCATAGACTGGAAGAATAGTGTTAAAGAATATAAAAAGGCTCTCCTCAAAGCAAGAGCAGCCTACTATTCAAAACTAATAGAAGAGAATAAAAACAACCCCAGGTTTCTCTTCAGCACTGTAGCCAGGCTGACAGAGAGTCACACCTCCACCGAACCCAGTATTCCTCCATCCCTAAATAGCAATACCTTTATGACCTTTTTTAATGATAAAATTCTAACCATTAGAAATAAAATCAACAATCTCCTGCCCTCAATTGGCACTAATACCCTCCCAATAACAGAAATCTCAGAAATGGCTGAGAATCCTAACCATTATTTAGACAGCTTCTCTCTGATCACTTGTGATCAGTTTACCAAAATAATCTCAGGTTCTAAACCAACAACCTGTATCTTAGATCCCATTCCTACAAAATTACTTAAAGAAATTCTGCCCCTAATTGATAGTTCGTTACTTAACACAATCAATCTGTCATTAGATCACTATCAACTAAGGCTCTTTTAATTAATGAACTAGTCTCTGACTACAACCTAGATGTATTGTCCCTCACTGAGACGTGGCTGCATCCTGATGAATATGTCAGTCTAAATGAATCTACTCCCCCCAGTCATATAAATGCACAGGTTCCCAGAGAATTTGGGCGAGGAGGTGGAGTTGCTGCTATTTTTAACTCCAGTCTATCAATTAATCCAAAACCTAAACTTAACCTAAGCTACAAATCATTTGAATGTCTGGTTCTTAGTCTTCCACGCCAATCCAGGAAACACCAACAGCCAATCATATTTGCTGTAGTTTACCATCCTCCCAGGGCTTATACTGAATTTTTAACGGAATTCCCTGAGTTTTTATCAAACTTAGTCCTAAAGAGCGATAAAATTATTATTGTTGGTGACTTTAATATCCATGTTGACAATAAGAAAGATTACCGTAGCGTAGCATTTAATTCAATACTAGACTCAATTGGTTTCAGTCAGTGTGTGCACCAACCGACTCATTGTTGTAACCACACACTTGACCTTATATTATCGTACGGCGTCGGAATTGAACATTTAACAGTCCTCCCGCACAATCCAGTTCTATCAGACCATAATTTAATAACCTTCCATTTTTCAATAAATGAATATATGCCACCAATAAAAAACTCATTTTCTAGATGTCTACCTGATAGTGCTGTAGCTAAATTTAAGGAAATAATTCCAATTACATTTAAACCCGTATTATCCGTAGATATAAAGAACAAATTCTTTAAAAACCCGAGCTCCATTGAGATCGACCGACTCGTCGATAGCTCTGCAGACTCATTACGATTAACATTAGATTCAATAGCGCCTCTAAAAAAGAAAAATGTCAAACATGGTAAATTAGCTCCGTGGTATAATTCCCAGACAAATGAGTTAAAACAATTATCAAGAAAACTAGAAAGGAAGTGGCGCTCCAGCAACCATGTTGAAAACCTCATAGACTGGAAGAATAGTGTTAAAGAATATAAAAAGGCTCTCCACAAAGCAAGAGCAGCCTACTATTCAAAACTAATAGAAGAGAATAAAAACAACCCCAGGTTTCTCTTCAGCACTGTAGCCAGGCTGACAGAGAGTCACACCTCCACCGAACCCAGTATTCCTCCATCCCTAAATAGCAATACCTTTATGACCTTTTTTAATGATAAAATTCTAACCATTAGAAATAAAATCAACAATCTCCTGCCCTCAATTGGCACTAATACCCTCCCAATAACAGAAATCTCAGAAATGGCTGAGAATCCTAACCATTATTTAGACAGCTTCTCTCTGATCACTTGTGATCAGTTTACCAAAATAATCTCAGGTTCTAAACCAACAACCTGTATCTTAGATCCCATTCCTACAAAATTACTTAAAGAAATTCTGCCCCTAATTGATAGTTCGTTACTTAACACAATCAATCTGTCATTATCATCAGGTTATGTACCACAGTCTTTTAAAATAGCAGTAATCAAACCCCTTCTCAAAAAACCCACCCTAGACCCAGAGGTTTTAGCCAATTACAGACCAATATCTAATCTCCCCTTCATGTCTAAAATCTTAGAAAAAGTGGTAGCCAATCAGCTGTGTGAGTTTCTCCAGGAAAATAATATATATGAAGACTTTCAGTCGGGGTTTAGAGCCAATCACAGCACAGAAACAGCCTTGGCAAAAGTCACTAATGACCTTTTAATAGCCTCAGATCAGGGACTTGTGTCTGTCCTCGTTCTGTTAGATCTCAGTGCAGCATTCGACACAATTGACCATCAAATTTTATTACAAAGACTCAAACAGTTAATTAAAATTAATGGAACTGCCCTTAATTGGTTTAAATCTTATTTTTCTGATCGCTCCCAATTCGTGCAAATTAATGATGAGACATCTGTGCGCACCAAAGTTAACCATGGTGTTCCACAGGGCTCTGTGCTCGGCCCAACTTTATTCTCATTATATATGCTTCCACTAGGAAACATTATCAGGACACACTCGGTAAATTTCCACTGCTATGCGGATGACACCCAGTTATACTTGTCAATAAAACCAGAACAAAGTAATCAATTAACTAAACTTCGAGCATGTCTCAAGGACATAAAAACCTGGATGACCCGCAATTTTCTCTTATTAAACTCAGACAAAACAGAGGTTATAATACTTGGCCCCAAACACCTTAGAGATAAATTATCTAATGATATAGCTGCGCTAGACGACATTGCCCTTGCTTCCAACGAAACAGTCAGGAACTTGGGAGTGATCTTCGATCCTGATTTATCATTTAATAGTCATTTAATACAAATTTCTCGGACTGCCTTTTTCCACTTGCGTAATATCTCAAAAATCAGACATGTCCTTTCGCAAAAAGATGCAGAAAAACTAGTCCACGCCTTCGTTACATCGAGACTGGACTATTGTAACTCATTATTATCAGGCTCCAGCAGTAAGTCGTTAAAGACTCTACAGCTTGTCCAAAATGCCGCAGCACGTGTCCTGACAAGAACAAAGAAAAGAGAGCACATTTCTCCAGTATTAGCTTCGCTACACTGGCTTCCAGTTAAATCTAGAGTAGAATTTAAAATTCTCCTCCTCACCTTCAAGGCCCTTAATAATATAGCGCCTTTTTACCTTAAAGAGCTGTTAATACCTTATAAACCAGCTAGAGCACTCCGCTCCCAGAATTCAGGCTTACTTGTCGTCCCTAAAGTCTCTAAAAGTAGAGTAGGAGCCAGAGCTTTTAGCCATCAAGCCCCTCACTTGTGGAATAATCTACCAATTTCAGTTCGGGAGGCAGACACCATCAGTTTGTTTAAGAGTAGGCTCAAAACCTTTCTTTTTGATAAAGCTTATAGTTAGAGTTAATTAGTGAGGCAGAACATAACTTGCTCTATTTAATGACATATGACACACGGAGCTTCTTTTTCCAGCTTCTCCTTCCTCTTCTCCATCCCTAACTTCCCCGGGGTCCCTTTGCTTTAACACCCGCAGATCCAGGGCCTCTGTGGCCGCACCATGGATTGCTGTTTGTGGATCGCGCATCGGGGGTTGCAGTGGTGGACCCAGTGTGGCGGATTCTGTGTCGTGTCGGCTGATCGTGGTGCTGGTGGCGGACCCTGTGTCGCGTTGGCACTGGGTAAAGGAGGTGGACCAGGGCCACGGCGATGGCTCGTGGTGGGTCCTGGTGGGCGGCGGTGGACGGTGACTGAGGACTGGAGTGGCCTCTGATCTGGATGGTGGATCGTGGTCCTGCTGGTTGCTGACCATGGACTGTAATTGCAGCGGGACTGCATCAATGCCGCTAAAGACTTTAATGATGAATGTTTTCTACACGTGGCATCTATTGCACTTCTGTCCGTCCTGGGAGAGGGATCCCTCACATGTGGCTCTCTCTGAGGTTTCTACTTATTTTTACCCTGTTAAAAGGGTTTTTAGTAGTTTTTCCTCACTCTTGCTGAGGGTTAAGGACAGAGGATGCCACACCCTGTTAAAGCCCTATGAGATGAATGTAATTTGTGAATATGGGCTATACAAATAAAATTTGATTGATTTGATTGATTGATTGATTATCATCAGGTTATGTACCACAGTCTTTTAAAATAGCAGTAATCAAACCCCTTCTCAAAAAACCCACCCTAGACCCAGAGGTTTTAGCCAATTACAGACCAATATCTAATCTCCCCTTCATGTCTAAAATCTTAGAAAAAGTGGTAGCCAATCAGCTGTGTGAGTTTCTCCAGGAAAATAATATATATGAAGACTTTCAGTCGGGGTTTAGAGCCAATCACAGCACAGAAACAGCCTTGGCAAAAGTCACTAATGACCTTTTAATAGCCTCAGATCAGGGACTTGTGTCTGTCCTCGTTCTGTTAGATCTCAGTGCAGCATTCGACACAATTGACCATCAAATTTTATTACAAAGACTCAAACAGTTAATTAAAATTAATGGAACTGCCCTTAATTGGTTTAAATCTTATTTTTCTGATCGCTCCCAATTCGTGCAAATTAATGATGAGACATCTGTGCGCACCAAAGTTAACCATGGTGTTCCACAGGGCTCTGTGCTCGGCCCAACTTTATTCTCATTATATATGCTTCCACTAGGAAACATTATCAGGACACACTCGGTAAATTTCCACTGCTATGCGGATGACACCCAGTTATACTTGTCAATAAAACCAGAACAAAGTAATCAATTAACTAAACTTCGAGCATGTCTCAAGGACATAAAAACCTGGATGACCCGCAATTTTCTCTTATTAAACTCAGACAAAACAGAGGTTATAATACTTGGCCCCAAACACCTTAGAGATAAATTATCTAATGATATAGCTGCGCTAGACGACATTGCCCTTGCTTCCAACGAAACAGTCAGGAACTTGGGAGTGATCTTCGATCCTGATTTATCATTTAATAGTCATTTAATACAAATTTCTCGGACTGCCTTTTTCCACTTGCGTAATATCTCAAAAATCAGACATGTCCTTTCGCAAAAAGATGCAGAAAAACTAGTCCACGCCTTCGTTACATCGAGACTGGACTATTGTAACTCATTATTATCAGGCTCCAGCAGTAAGTCGTTAAAGACTCTACAGCTTGTCCAAAATGCCGCAGCACGTGTCCTGACAAGAACAAAGAAAAGAGAGCACATTTCTCCAGTATTAGCTTCGCTACACTGGCTTCCAGTTAAATCTAGAGTAGAATTTAAAATTCTCCTCCTCACCTTCAAGGCCCTTAATAATATAGCGCCTTTTTACCTTAAAGAGCTGTTAATACCTTATAAACCAGCTAGAGCACTCCGCTCCCAGAATTCAGGCTTACTTGTCGTCCCTAAAGTCTCTAAAAGTAGAGTAGGAGCCAGAGCTTTTAGCCATCAAGCCCCTCACTTGTGGAATAATCTACCAATTTCAGTTCGGGAGGCAGACACCATCAGTTTGTTTAAGAGTAGGCTCAAAACCTTTCTTTTTGATAAAGCTTATAGTTAGAGTTAATTAGTGAGGCAGAACGTAACTTGCTCTATTTAATGACATATGACACACGGAGCTTCTTTTTCCAGCTTCTCCTTCCTCTTCTCCATCCCTAACCCCCCCCCTTCCCCGGGGTCCCTTTGCTTTAACACCCGCAGATCCAGGGCCTCTGTGGCCGCACCATGGATTGCTGTTTGTGGATCGCGCATCGGGGGTCGCAGTGGTGGACCCAGTGTGGCGGATTCTGTGTCGTGTCGGCTGATCGTGGTGCTGGTGGCGGACCCTGTGTCGCGTTGGCACTGGGTAAAGGAGGTGGACCAGGGCCACGGCGATGGCTCGTGGTGGGTCCTGGTGGGCGGCGGTGGACGGTGACTGAGGACTGGAGTGGCCTCTGATCTGGATGGTGGATCGTGGTCCTGCTGGTTGCTGACCATGGACTGTAATTGCAGCGGGACTGCATCAATGCCGCTAAAGACTTTAATGATGAATGTTTTCTACACGTGGCATCTATTGCACTTCTGTCCGTCCTGGGAGAGGGATCCCTCACATGTGGCTCTCTCTGAGGTTTCTACTTATTTTTACCCTGTTAAAAGGGTTTTTAGTAGTTTTTCCTCACTCTTGCTGAGGGTTAAGGACAGAGGATGCCACACCCTGTTAAAGCCCTATGAGATGAATGTAATTTGTGAATATGGGCTATACAAATAAAATTTGATTGATTGATTGATTGATTGATCTCATCAATCTATATCATATCTATCTACCAGAAGGTAGTGGAATAAACACATGGCTCAGTTGATTGAGATGCGATATGGTTCTTTACTTTTTTGCTGAAGTTTTAAGGCAAATCTACTTTCTGTTTTAACATAGAAGCCATTGTATCATTGTCTGTATGTAAATACATAGCGACCCTCATGTCCAGGTCATTACAGACTTGTATTTTTTGAATGCATATTATGCTTTCACACTGCTGTCTAAGTCCTGCTGCCTTTACAGCATTCACCTGACACTCCTTAACGTCTCACTGTGTTTTCTCTCTCTCTCTCTCTCTCTCTCTCTCTCTCTCTCTCTCTCTCTCTCTCTCCTCTCTCTCTCTCTCTCTCTCTCTCTCTCTCTCTCTCTCTCTCTCTCTATTACACACACACACACATAGTCTGACTGGCCTCTTGAGTCTGCTGTGACTCCAAAAATATAAAGAGGAAATGCTTACTGAGTGATATCATATTCTGGAAGAGGACAGGAAAGCCTTGAAAAGCGCCTCGAGTTGGGCTCTCCCATTACTTCATTATTTCACCACATCTGTCTTCACACTTTGCTGCTGTTCAACAATGTTGCCAACCTTTGCATTTAGCTGTGACATTAATCTCCAAGACATATTTACTATAAATATTCTGTCTGGTAAATGAAGTGTTCCTAACTCTGATGCTGATTTAAATGAGAAAATGGTCCATACATGTCTGTGTATCAGTCAAGTAGAAAACCCGGAAGTGTTGTCCTATATGTTTAAGTTTTACATCGCACTTATGATGCAGGCACATGCGCATGTACTTTAGGTAGTGGCTCATTTAGTAAGTTATACAGCCCCTCATAGCAAGACCACATATGAATCACACCTTATGTCTAAATGCATTAGGCTAATGACATGTCACAATTAAGCAAACATCTGGCTAACTAGTATGGGACCGTTCCTTTTAGTGTATATTGAGATGGATGACACATCTCCACTTCCTCCTACTATCCCAAAATTAAGCCAAAATATCCCGTACCCAAAAGCTACAATGTTGCGCATTTTGTGCAACTAAAAGAAAAAAATCTCTTTTGGTGAAAGAGCAAGATGTCAAGAGAGTTTTGATGATAAGAGCAGACGACAGTGTCTCGCCTTGCAGCCTGTAACATAACCATTAGGCAATGCTGTTGTATTTTGTGGTTCTCCAGCTGTCCTGCATATTAACCAAAACCTAGTTCTACTACGTTCAGACTTCCCCCAAACACACTCCTCTCTACGGTGGCCCTGAGAGCTCAACACACAGCAACTTAAGAAAACACAAGCAACGTAAGAAAACATCCTCATCAATTTCACAACACAACACATTACAGCCACGGCTGGCCGACCCTGTGCGGAACCAAATTTGTATGATGTTTTGGTCGTTTTTGTGTCTCCTGTGGCAACAGGGTCCATCACTTTTTTGGAGTCCTCTGGAAACACTTCCGATGTCGTTTTCTCTATTTACTGCGCGTTTTTGTATTTGCTGCGCATTTCTGTATTTGCTGCACGTTTATGTAATGTGTTGTGTTGTGAAATTGATGAAGATGTTTTCTTACTTTGCTTGTGTTTTGTCCACTTGCATGTGTTTTCTTAAGTTGCTGTGCGTTGAACTCTCAGGGCCACCGGACCTCTCCCTCCCCTGGGGATTGAACTGCTTGGTTTAGACACAGAGGATGTTTGATTTATTTATTAACAGTTTGTATCCAGATTACAAAACAAGTGCCTGATCGTTTCCTTATTCCTCAGCTTTATGCAGTTAGACATCCTCTGTGCATCTGAGCAAGAGGCTTGCTGTTCTATATTTTCTTCTGTAAGTCACCTTTCCGCATACAACTCGATCCAGTTACCTAAATAAGGATAAGGACAATCAATAACACACACAAGCACAGAAGCAGGCACAATTGCAATCACAATCAAAGCAAAAAAAAGATATCACACATTCAATTCTACCTCTGTCTCTTCCTCTTTAATCTGGTTCAGATTTTGCTAACTATTTTATATTTTATTGGGAAAACCTATAAGAACTTCTTATTCAAGCAATAAGCCAATTTCCGGACAGCGGTGCAATTCACAAAAACCTGAAGATACAGGTCAGGAGCATTGGTTGATATTCACATCAAACATCAGAATGGGACAAAAAAAGTGATTTCAGTGACTTTGACTGTGGTGTGGATGTTGGGGCCAGATGTTGTGGTTTGAGTTGGGTTCGACTTTTTTCGTTAACCATTAACATAAATCTTGGGCAGCTGTGGGATCGGGCTCATCAAAACTGGTGAGGAATGGAAATACTTAGACTGGTCTGGTGAGTCTGGATACTGATTTAGAGGAGAATTGCCCTGAGTCCTCTGTATATTGTTGGGGTTTTTTGCACCACACAACTC
>CM076716.1:1436057-1618447 GCA_038501795.1 Pseudopleuronectes americanus | reverse complement strand
ATATATGTCACATAGTGGTTGGCAATAGTACCTTTGGAGTGTATCATCAGAGTTCTGAGTTTTGAATTTGAAAAGGGGATTGAAAGGATTTGCTGCACTTATCAGGGATACGTGCTGCTCAGCCTCGCACAGAATGTTTGTTCCAGGGTATGGAAAAAAGCTCTGCTGATGGTTAAACTTCAGATTTAGGAGGAGCAATGGGCAACAATTCTCTACACTCACAAGAGTCATCTTGTTTATATGTATTCTGTGGACTTGGAGGCGGCTTAGACCATGTTCCTTGGGGAAAGAATTTCAAGGCAGGACCTTGAAGATGTGATTGTCCAGTTTGTGAACCCATCAATTGTTTGGCCTCAGAGGTGATGTGGTCCTGTTTGCTTCATTAATAAATCAATCAATTAATCAATCAAACTTGTATAGTATATTTTCATAGATCACAGGCCTCATAGGTATGATATGTGACATCCTCCTAATAACCTCAGGTAGAGGGAGGAAAAAGTGCCAAAAGAAAACCTTTTAACAGGGGGGAAAACGCTAAAACATCAGTGGAGCCACAAGTGATATTTTGTATTTCTAGGCAAACTGGTTGTAATACCAATTCATAATCAACTGCCACCACGATCCAAAATCTACAATTTGCATCTGGATCTGTAACAATAAACCCTGTGACCCTGTGTAAGCAGTTGAATTTTCTTAAAATACTTAGTTTAACTGCACAACAGCTGCTAGCAAAGACAACAGGTTCAGCAATGCAAGTTATTGATATCCATCAAATGTCTTTGTTTCTGCATGTCCAGCCTAAAACACAACTCCAGAGTTTTGGGCCGCAAGTGTTTCCAAAAATCTCTGTAAAGACTATGAATTGTCTAAAACTATGACCTGTTTGAACTAAACTGTGTGGAAAATGATCAGGAATTGATGATGTCCGACACCGACAGAAGCCGACAGTGTAGGGAGAAAGAATTGAGTTTGCAAGGGTAGAATTAAAACATCTATAACTGACAATGATCCCAGTGGATACATTAAGTCACAATTCCTCCTGCACACCAAAGCATTCGTTGCACTTGCCTCTCCTTGCCTGCACTCTGGACATTGTTATTTTAAATGTGGAACTGGAAGTTTACTGCTTGAATTGTGTTTTGTTCTTGCCCAATAGTTTCATTAATGTGCTTCCATACATGTGCTCCCAGATACAGTCGTCACAACTTATATCATGCATCCAAACACACACAGCTGGAGGGAACTGACACAAAGGAGGGGTCTTCCCACTCAGTTCATGAATGTGTAAAGCTCTGCGCTGCTCTCTGAGCCTGGGGGAGAGACTCCACAGCAGCAGCACAGCAGTTTGCATCACTTCACACGCTGTCTGATCAACATAAGAAATGGGTCAGTGGGGTGGGGGTGGGGAGTGTTGGGGGAGGGATGTGGGTTTTGTCAGGGAAATAGCGCTCCTAGTTCTGAGAAGCATGGCAATTGTTTTACAGTAGTAACACTATAGGTGAGAGGGAGAAAAGAGAGAGTGAAATGGTGAAAAGAAGAAGAAGGGGTTGAAGCAGAAACGCAGGGAGGGCTCTGCAGGTTCAGCTCAACCTGTTGAGATATGTGGTATCCCTGTGGGTGTTAAGGCCAGGCTTTGGACACAGAGGCAGAGACAGAGGCTGAGGCAGATGTAAAGTCCAAATGTGATTTTATTGGATCTTTCCACTAATACAGGCAGGTTGGTAGGAGGTAGGCAGGCAGGCAGGCAGTGTGGCAGACAGGCAGGCCGGTTAGTAGACAGGCAGGATGGCAGGCAGGCAGGCAGGCAGGCAGGGGGCTGGAGTCAGGGCAGTAGTCCAGCTGCAGGTCCTGGGCAGGGAGACAGAGAAGGTCAGACGGGAACGAACAGGATATAGCGAAATCTTAATAGTACAAAGCTGCGACCACTAAATAGTGTCTAGTCTATAGTCCGGCGTCGACTGAGAGCAGGAGTGGAGCTTATATAGGCAGCTGGCTCATCAAGTCCCCAACTCCAGCACACCAGGACCTCATCCGCAATTAGCGATGCCACCTGCACACAAGCCAGAGAGAGCGAGAGAGAGAGAGAGAGAGACTAGAAGGCCGGTGAGGCAGGGCCCATGACAGTACCTCCCCCTCTACGGGCGTCACCTGGCGCCCTCAAGAACCGGTCTGGGTGATCCCGGCGGAAGTCAGTGATGAGAGAGGGGTCAACGATGTCCCGCCGGGGAACCCAACAGCGTTCCTCTGGACCATAGCCCTCCCAGTCCACCAGGTAGCGGAAGCCACGCCCCATGTCAAGGATGCGGCTCACTGTGTAAACGGGCCCGCCGTCAACCATCCGGGGGGGAGGGGGGGCAGCATCAGGGGGAGAGAGGGGACTGGACTGCAGTGGTTTTAGCTGGGACACATGAAAGGTGGGGTGAATCCTTCGAAGGGAGGCAGGGAGCTTCAGCCGGACAGCACAGGGGTTCACGACAGCCTCCACCTCAAATGGACCAACATACCGGGGGGCAAGTTTCCTTGAGTCCACCTGTAGCGGAAGATCCCTGGAGAGGAGCCATACCTTCTGCCCAGGAGCATAAGCGGGCGCCGGGGTACGTCGACGGTTGGCCTGGTCTTGAGTCCTGGAGGAAGCACGGAGCAGGGCAGCACGAGCAAGCCTCCAAGTGCCACGGCAGCGACGCATATTCTCCTGGACCGAAGGGACGGTGATCTCTGCCTCCTGCTCTGGAAACAGAGGGGGTTCATAGCCCAGAGAACAGAGGAAGGGAGACATACCGGAGGAGGCGTTAGGTAGTGTGTTGTGGGCATACTCCACCCATGGCAGCCGAGCACTCGTTGGATTGGGGGTGATATCCCGATGTCAGGCTCGTGGTCGCTCCCAGGGCCGTGCAGAAAGCCTTCCACACCTGGGACGTAAACTGCGGTCCTCTGTCGGAGACGATGTCTGAAGGCAGGCCATGGATGCGGAAGACATTCTGCACCAATAGGTCAGCAGTCTCCTGAGCAGAGGGCAGTTTGGGCAGGGCAATGAAATGAGCCGCTTTTGAAAAACGGTCAATCACCGTGAGGACCACAGTATTGCCTCCAGAGGGGGGGAGACCGGTAACAAAGTCCAGGGCAATATGGGACCACGGACGACCCGGGATCGGCAGAGGGCGGAGCAAACCAGAACTGCGCTTGGTGGAGGTCTTGTTCCGGGAACAGATGGTGCAGGCTGCCACAAATAACCGAGCATCCTTGTCCATGGTCGGCCACCAGAAGCGTCGCTTAAGGAAAGCAATGGTACGGTGGATCCCAGGATGACAGGTAAGGCGAGAGGAGTGTGCCCACTGCAGGACCTGAGAGCGGACAGTGTCTGGGACAAAGAGGCAGTTAGTAGGTCCCGTACCTGGATCGGGCTGGGTTGTCTGAGCCTGACGGACCGTGGCTTCGATCTCCCAGGTGAGGACAGCAACAATGCAGGAAGGAGGAACGATGGTCTCTGGTTCCGTGGGAACCTCCTCCACCGTGAACTGGCGAGACAGGGCATCCGGTTTCACGTTCCTGGAGCCTGGGCGGAAAGTGTGAGTGAGTGAAATTGAACCTTCCCAAGAACAGGGACCCACCTTGCCTGGCGAGAGTTCAGACGCTTGGCATTCTGAATATAGGACAGGTTCTTATGGTCGGTCCACACGATGAAGGGGTGCTCCGCACCCTCTAGCCAGTGTCGCCACTCCTCCAACGCCAACACCACAGCAAGAAGTTCCCGATTGCCGACATCCTAATTCCTCTCCGGGAGCTCCAGCTTGTGAGAATAGAACGCACACGGATGCATCTTGTTATCACTGGGAGAGCGTTGAGAGAGTATGCCACCTACCCCAGTTTCAGATGCATCCACCTCAACAACGAACTGACGTGAGTGGTCCGGGTAGATCAGGACGGGAGAGGAGACAAACAGGTGCTTGAGGTCGGAGAAAGCCGCCTCGGCCTTAGCAGTCCAGTGGAACGGAACTGAGGAGGAGGTGAGCGCCGTCAGAGGAGCTGTGATGGTGCTGTAGTTCTTCACAAACCTCCTGTAGAAGTTTGCAAAGCCAATGAACCGCTGCAGCTGTTTGCGATTGGTGGGAGTGGGCCAGTCGGCAACAGCCAAGACCTTGGCAGGATCCATCCGGAGCTCCCCCTGAGAGATGATAAAACCGAGAAATGAGGTAGTGGTGACATGAAACTTACATTTCTCGGTCTTGACAAATAGTTTGTTCTCCAGGAGTCGCTGCAGCACTGTGCGAACATGATCTTGATGTTCCTGAAGAGAGCGGGAATAGTTAAGAATATCGTCCAGATATACAAAGACAAAACGACCTAGCATGTCCCTGAGCACATCATTAACCAGGGCTTGGAAGACTGCTGGGGCATTGGAGAGGCCGAAAGGCATAACACAGTATTCAAAATGACCTAACGGTGTGTTGAAAGCAGTCTTCCATTCATCGCCCTTCCTGATGCGCACCAGATGATAGGCGTTGCGTAAGTCCAGGGTGGTGAAGATGGAAGCTCCCTGAAGAGGAACAAAAGCGGAGTCGATTAGAGGCAGAGGATACTTGTTCTTCACAGTGATGTTGTTTAAACCTCTATAATCGATGCAGGGCCTTAAGGTGCCGTCCTTTTTCCCAATGAAAAAAAACCCAGCACCCACTGGAGAGGATGACGGACGGACGATCCCAGCTGTAAGGGACTCCTGAATGTATCTTTCCATTGCCACCTGCTCTGGACGATTGAGGTTGTAAAGACGGCTGCTGGGATGAGGGGCCCCAGGCAGAAGCTCAATTGCACAGTCATACGGCCGATGAGGAGGAAGAGTGAGTGCCTGCTCCTTGCTGAAGACTGGGGCGAGGTCGTGGTAATTTTGGGGAACCGAGGACAGGTCCGGGGGTTCAGCTACAGACGGCGGCTCAGATGTGGGGTTTAGAGCAGAACGGAGACAGTTAGAATGGCAATATGAACTCCAGGAACGGATCCTCCCTGTAGTCCAGTCAAAATGGGGGTTGTGGAGTTTTAACCAGGGAAATCCCAGGAGTAGGGGAACATGTGGACAGTCGATGACGAGAAAATGGATCTTCTCCTGATGATTACCAGAAAGACGTAAGGTTATGGGGACAGTTCTTCGGTCGACCCTGGCCAGTAGTAAACCATTTAGGGCCTTAGTGTCTAATGAAACATCGAGGAGCTCTGTTTCAATGCCCAACTGCTGACAAACCCTACTATCAATAAAACTCTCATCAGCCCCTGAATCAATAAGAGCCAAAAAAGGAAATGACCTCCCTCGCCACAAGAGGGAGGTATCGAGCTGCGGACGGTCCGGGGGAGAGGGACTCATCACACGGCTCGACAGTATCTCTCCCCCTACTGCCGAGCCGGACCTTTTACCGGACGGACGGGACAATTAGCAAGAAAATGACCAGCTCGGCCACAGTACAGACAGGACTGGGTCTTCATTCTGTGGTTCTTCTCCCCGGAGGGCAGATGAAGACCGTCTAACTGCATGGGCTCTGGTTCGGGAATCTCCGGCATCTCCCGGCGGGGCCCGAGGGAAGTCAGCTGTTCGGGGCGACAGTAATCCGGGGAACAAGCGGAGTCAGCACGCCACAGGAGGAGTTGATCGCCGGTCTTAATGGTGAGTTGAATTGCCTCATTCAATGTCTTGAAATCCCCGCGGAGTGCAATCTCCCTCCCAATGTCCCGGTTTAAGCCGTTTTGGAAAGCTGTGATCAGCGCAGCGTCGTTCCAGCCCGACTCCACCGCCAAACTCTGAAACTGAATAACAAACTCCCGGACGGTCAGTCGTCCCTGACGGATCCTCAAAAGCTGCTGCCCGGCTTGCTGGCCCCGTATCGGGTGATCAAACATCCGCTTGAGCTCCGTAGCGAAGGCATCGGCAGACGTAGCCAGCGGGGAGTGTTGCTCGAAGAGGGCATTATAAAAGCTGAGCGGACGGCCCTCGAGTAAATTAACCAGGTAAGCTATTCTAGCATTATCACTAGCATATCTGATGGGCTGTGCATTAAAGGCTAACTGGCATTGAGTAAGAAACTGGCGACAGGTGTTGGGATCACCAGAGTACTTAGCTGGTGGGGGAATCCGGGGTTCCAGGGCAGCAGTGCCAGCTGCAGAGGCAGGTTGGGCGTCTGGGGGGGGCTTGTTGAACAGGAGCTGGAGCCTGAGCGGCGATGGCAGGGGACCGTGTCCAGCCGTGCGATAAGAGTGGACAGGGCGGTGGTGATCTGGTCTACCTTAACTTGGATGTTCTGCAAGGCCTCGTCGTGGTGGCCCAGCTGTACTCCTTGGAGAGCCGTTGCCTGCCTGAGGGCCTCAGCTTGCTCTGCCAAGTCCATTGTGGCCGGACTATACTGTTAAGGCCAGGCTTTGGACACAGAGGCAGAGACAGAGGCTGAGGCAGATGTAAAGTCCAAATGTGATTTTATTGGATCTTTCCACTAATACAGGCAGGTTGGTAGGAGGTAGGCAGGCAGGCAGGCAGTGTGGCAGACAGGCAGGCCGGTTAGTAGACAGGCAGGATGGCAGGCAGGCAGGCAGGGGCTGGAGTCAGGGCAGTAGTCCAGCTGCAGGTCCTGGGCAGGGAGACAGAGAAGGTCAGACGGGAACGAACAGGATATAGCGAAATCTTAATAGTACAAAGCTGCGACCACTAACTAGTGTCTAGTCTATAGTCCGGCGTCGACTGAGAGCAGGAGTGGAGCTTATATAGGCAGCTGGCTCATCAAGTCCCCAACTCCAGCACACCAGGACCTCATCAGCAATTAGCGATGCCACCTGCACACAAGCCAGAGAGAGCGAGAGAGAGAGAGAGAGAGAGAGAGAGAGAGAGAGGACTAGAAGGCCGGTGAGGCAGGGCCCATGACAGTGGGCAGCATTAGGATTTACATTCAGTTCCGGAGTAGTCAGACAATAAAGATGAAACTGCACCAAAACAATGTTGTGTATACTGCAGTTAATGTGTCTTTAAAACTTTCATTAAAAGTTCAATGAGAGTCTTCCTTTGCTGGTTGCTTTTTCAAATTAGCTGTCAAGGACCTTGTCTGATCGATGGATATTAGACTTACTAAAAAGATAACCTCAGATACCACCCGAATGAATGCAACATACGCAATACTTTCAGAAAAACTATTTTAAATGAAGGGGTGATGGTGAAAGTGTGTGAATTATTTTCTCTCTGTGAAATTGGGCTTACGTGCTACTTATGCATTTCAATTATTGAATTTGGCAGTGATAATCCATCTACTGATTCCAAACATTGCTATCTGTCTGTACATGGCTGGCATATCTCCAGGACCGGTCCTCTTATCGGCTTCACACTTGGCATGTGCATTCCTAAGGGCAGCGGGAATTTCGTTATTTGGAGACATGATTCTTCCATACAACTTTTTCACATATACAGCAGAACTCCCAAATATCTTCAATATACTTGCATCTGTAAAATCAAAGGAGATCACCTTCAACTAATTTGACGCTATTTTAATTGACCTCACTTTGTAAAGCAGTCTTGGTTAACTTTAAAATCACTTTATAAATCCAAATCATTATTTTTATTACTATTAAAATGTTGTCATAGAGTGACGATTTGTCAAGTGATTTACCATGGAAGCAAAAGACACTTCTGACTAGTGTTGGGTGTCCTTTATCCCAAATATGAGAAGAGCCGGTCTTGGCTTGCTTCAATCAAGTATTTATTAAGAAGCAATGAAAAGGTATGGAAAGTTATAGCAAAGCAATGGGCAACCAAAGCACAACCCCTGGCCCTCTAGCGGCACCGGGCAGTCACGAGTCACACCGCACGGATGGCGGTTGTAATATTTTATAACAGTAAGTATAATTTGATTGGTCGATAATATAGGGGAGTCGAGACTTGTTTCTTCCTCGATGGTGCACAGGCATACTGCCACGCATCTTGGCACTCTGGAAATTGCTAGGCAAATCTTCACATAAACAAGCCTTGACTCGGCTGACGCCTTGTGGGTCGGTGTTGTTGTTTTTTGGATCAAAGAATATTGTGTTCCTGCTTTATCGGCTGTATGTTCTGTTTGTGTAAACATTTGCATCCTCCAAACAAAACAACACCTTTCTATCTGCCCTTCAGAGGCTGGGGCAGCTGATCGAACTCTGTGTGATGTTGAATAAATCTATGGGAGATATGCTTTAATATAAAAAGTTAGAAATGAGAAGAAGTTAAAATACAGTGTATAGTATGCCACAGATTCACAGTTCCCACAACAGACAGCGGCTCTTATCATACCTTTTATCAAGACAGGTGTGAGACTGACCAGCGATCTGTAATGTATGAGTTCTTTATAGTGTCCATGGTGTGAATGAGGTGGTGGGGGCAGGGGATGTCCTTTGCATTAAGTCTGACAGTTTCTTGAAGTGTGCTTTGAGGGGTGATGCTGTCTGGCCTGTGGTTTCCAAGGTTGTTCTCTGAGGTCCTCCACCTGAGCATAGCACTGCTATGTATGTGTAAGAGGTGGTAAAAAATGTGTTTACACATTCAACACAGGCCTTATGGACCCTCAAGCTGCTTTCAGACCTGTATTGAGCTCTGATCGATCTCCGGACATCCTCCAAAGCGGTTTTATTTGAGAACACAAATCACTGAGTCAGGGACTCCGTGGTTTTTCGTACCAGCCAAGAGTAAAAAATCTGGATAATGTGCACAAGAGCTCATGTGTAACATAGTAGGAGATTCTCCGGAGGACACACTGCAGTGTGTTGATGACATCTATAACACAACCGGACACAAAACGGAAAAAAGGGCCACTACATGTTTGGCCACCCCTCACCTCATTTTCTGTTGTTGTGAACATGTATAACTGGAGAATCTCCTGCTGTGTTGCTCATAAGTGAAGTCCCTTTCTCCAGGAACCTGCTTCAGTGACACCCTATCAGGCTTCTCTGCTGGGGATTACCTGTCTCAGAGCCCTAAGAACCAGCGTATGTGTGAGAATGACTGCAGTCTTCTCGGGAATACAGGGGTGTTTTGATGGGATGTCTCTGTTCTGCATGTCTCAAATCTGGTAGTTGTATTTGTGAAGTGGTGAATAGTGTTTGTGCCAAATGTTTATGTTGTGAGCCCTTAGGAAACCCCACAAGCCTACCTGTGCACCAGCCCATATTTGAACAGTTCTAATTGTAGCCTCTTTTACACAGAGATCTTGTTGCATTGCCAGTTAGAAAATATGTGCATTGTGTAGCTGGACTGTTACTGCATTGCCAGGGGGTCCGACTTACCAAAGTGGGGTTTGGGGACCACAGTGTAAACATTCCTTATGTAACAGTAGCAGTTGTTAAGTGTTGTATCCTCACGGAGACAGTGACAACTGGGGTTTCTGGAGATAAGCATCCCACAAAACAATAAGTGTTTTCATGTTTACCTCTACAATGACTGAACAATCAAGCTTTAAGAAATCGAAAAAAGAACCGTAAGAAATGATTGTGCTTCTAAAATGTTTGAGGGGTCCAGTTCAAGACCTCCCTTTTCAATACAATAATCTTCACAGAGCAAAGACGCTATGAAGAAACACATGAAAATTACTAATCCAAAAATTGACAACATCTACTTGATTGTGCTCCCTGCTATTAGAACCCAGGGCAAGATGAGACAAAAGGAGTGCATATGAAATATGCATCAGTGAGACTCTCTTATCTGTCATTTGGATTGCTTTGTCTTCTACTGCCAGCCACCCCCGTTATTACGCTTTCCTCTCCTCCAAACAGCCACATACTAATGACTCATTCTGCTCTTTCATAAAGTATTCTCCTAAAACAACAGGCAGGCATCTTGCACACATAATCATGTGTAATCTTGAGATGATATGATCTGAGTAATTTTTGCAGCTTATCAGTGAGACAAAGAAGTGTTTTAGAGAGAAAACAACGTACTCACCAGTAATGGCTGGTGTTGGAGAGACACTGTGACCTAAGACATTATAACAAAGGCAAAGATGTAAATATACTGTCACTGTGTGGAGCTGGCGTGAATGGAATCAAGCAGGAGACACTTTGACAAAAGGGGAGAAAAATCATTCAGAGCATTTCATGCCACAGAGAAGAATATCAGCACACCGTGGCCTCATGCTGCGTAGGTGTCATATGCAGACTCTCTCCATTCATTCCAGCCTCTGAAGCAATAT
Source organism: Pseudopleuronectes americanus (assembly GCA_038501795.1). Lineage (NCBI taxonomy): Eukaryota > Metazoa > Chordata > Actinopteri > Pleuronectiformes > Pleuronectidae > Pseudopleuronectes > Pseudopleuronectes americanus. The sequence goes on along the minus strand of CM076716.1, from coordinate 1,608,269 downwards.
GGCTGAGTGATAACATTTTACCCAGTGAGATCTGGCTTGAATCTGAAAGAGAGGATGTATCCTCCTCATGAGATACGCAGTGGGTCTCATTCACAAGCCACAGTCAATGTACCAACTAATCTGTGTCACTGTAGGCACTTTTCTGTCTTTGCGTGGGGGGAGAGAGAGGGTTTTGTCTCGGAAATGCCTGCTGTATTCAACCCTGAGTGCTGTTGTGTTGGCTTCCTATGAGATACTAAGTGTTCTCAGCTAGGCTGGTAGATAAATTAGAAGACTGCATATGTAATGGGTGCAGGCAAAGACTCTCTGGTTTGACTTCAGACAGTGTTGGTTTTTATATTGATGTTTAAATACTGACAATAGCTTCGTTTAATTGTCATTGCTGCTCCCGTCATGTCTATCATTTGTTTATGCAATTACACATTTAAACATTGACACACTTTTCTATTATTTTACAAACTGTTCTTTTTGTCAATGTTGTAAAAACTGTTATTTTGTTTAATGTTTTTACAGGTGGCATCTACTGCACTTCTGTGCGTCCTGGGAGAGGGATCTCTAACATTTACACTACAGTTCAAAAGTTTGGCGTCACTTAGAAATGTCCTTATTTTTCAAAGAAAAGCACTGTTTTTTTCAATGAAAATAACATTTAATTAATTAGAAATACATTGTTAATGTGGTAAATGACTATTCTAGGTCGGAATGTCCGTTTTTTAATGAAATATCTACATAGGTGTATAGAGGCCCATTTCCAGCAACTATCAGTCCAGTGTTCTAATGGTACATTGTGTTTGCTAATCGCCCTAGAAGACTAATGGATGATTAGAAAACCCTTGAAAAACCCTTGTGCAATTATGTTAGCACAGCTGAAAACTGTTTAGCTGGTGAGAGAAGCTATAAAACTGGCCTTCCTTTGAGCTAGTTGAGAATCTGGAGCATCACATTTGTGGGTTCGATTTGATCTCTTAAAATGGCCAGAAAAATAGAACTTTTATGTGAAACTCGCCAGTCTATTCTTGTTCTTAGAAATTAAGGCTATTCCATGGGAGAAATTGCGAAGAAACTGAAACTGATGTACTATTACGGTGTGTACTACTCCCTTCAGAGAACAGCACAAACAGGCTCTAACCAGAGTAGAAAGAAAGGTGGGAGGCCCCGGTGCACAACTCAGCAAGAAGACAAGTATATCAGAGTCTCTTGTTGAGAAATAGACGCCTAACAGGTCCTCAACTTGCAGCTTCTTTAAATGGTACCCGCAGAACGCCAGTGTCAACGTCTACAGTGAAGAAGCGACTCCAGGATGCCGAGAGGCAAAGAAAAAGCCATATCTGAGACTGGCCAATAAAAAGAAAAGATTGATATGGGCAAAAGAACACAGACATTGGACAGAGGAGGATTGATTTGCAAATTTGCACCATTACTTTACCATTTTTTTTTCTCTTCAGTTGTTTTTATATATATTTAGATGTATATATACATTATTTTCTATTTTAAATTTTGATATTCTATTTTATTCTATTTTATACTATTTCTATTTTATTTGTTTGGTTGTAATTACTTGAGCATTGCTAAAAGAGAGCCTGTGACTCAAGCATTTCATTGCCAGCGACTGCTTAATGTTATTGTTGTGCATTTGACAATACAAATCTTGAATCTTGAATCTTGATTGGAAAAACGTGTTATTAACAGACGAATCAATGTTTGAGGTGTTTGTATCAAACAGAAGAACATTTGTGAGACGCAGAACAGGTGAAAAGATGCTGGAAGAGTGCCTGACAACATCTCTCGAGAATGGTGGAGGTAATGTGATGGGTTGGGGCTGCTTTGGTGCTGGTAAAGTGGGAGATTTGTAAAAGGAAAAATAGATTTTAAATAAGGAAGGCTATCACTCCATTTTGCAACGCCATGCCACACCCTGTGGTAAGCGCTTGATTGGAGCCAATTTCCTCCTACAACAGGACAATGACCCAAAGCACACCTCCAAATTATGCAAGAACTATTTAGGGAAGAAGCAGGCAGCTGGTATGCTGTCTGTAATGGAGTGGCCAGCACACTCACCAGATCTCAACCCCATTGAGCTGTTGTGGGAGCAGCCTGACCGTATGGTACGCAAGAAGTGCCCATCAAGCCAATCCAACTTGTCGGAGGTGCTTCAGGAAGCATGGGGGAAAATCTCTACAGATTTCCTCAACAAATTAACAGCTAGAATGCCAAAGGTCTGCAATGCTGTAATGGCTGCAAATTGAGCATTCTTTAAGGAATGCAAAGTTTGAAGAACAAAATGAATATTTCAAATGAAAATCATTATTTCTAATCTTGTGAATGTCGTGACTATATATTCTATTCATTTTGCAACTCATTTGATAAATAAAAGTGTGAGTTTTTCATGGAAAACAAGACATTTTCTGGGTGACCCCAAACTTTTGAACGGTAGTGTAGCTCTCTCTGAGGTTTCTACGTTTTTCACCCTGCTAGTGTATTATTTTTTTTGGTAGTTTCTCCCTATTCTTCTGCCCACATTTGTGGATCTTTAACAGAAACATCCGATTTTTCTCCTTAGCTCGTTACCAAGGCCAACACAGGCTCTTGTTTCTTAAATGTAATTGTGTAATTTGGGGTATTTGTTGAAACCACTGATGTAATTTCAGGTTGTTAAACAATTAAATTTAAGATGATAGGTCATATAAGTTTCCTGCACAATTGATTTTTGGGGATCATGTTAATTTTGTTTCAGCACAAATTCAAGACTCAAAATACTAACAATGTTTGTCGAAAAAAGCTTCCAATTTATCTGTATAAACGATTTGTTTATTTATGTAAAAAAAGAATCAGCAGGTAACCTTAACACTGACTACGCCGATTAAAAAGCAGTTCCACAGTAATATCCCCAGAACAGTGCTTACGCATAATTTTAAGTCTTTACATACCACAATCTGTTAAAAATGAAACAATAACAAAACGATGGTGTGCATAGGTGTTCTTATGTATATCTGCTGCTAACATATAAATCCTTAGCCATAATGCTAAAATGTTTACAAACTTCTTACCGTAAAGGTGTAGACTGAGAGCTTCTCCTGCCAACCCCCTAGTAAAACATCTGCACATAATACAAGAATAAGAGTGGATTTGAGAACACAGCAGGAGATCCTCCACAGGATTCACAGCGAGTGAGTGGGTGCGTTAATGACGTTTCTAACATGCAAGATGTCAAGAGAGCTTTTGGTGATAAGGGCTAATACCAGTGTCGATGGGCTTCAAACATAAAAAACGTGATCCCGGCTGCAGTTACTGTCTGACACCAAGGGGTCCCGACCAAGTCTCTAGTGACAACATGGGCAGATAAAGTCTGTGGTCACCCTTGTCAATACAAACATTCTGGTCTAATCTTGTTAACAAAATCCTGTTTTTAGATATATCACTCAAAGAGGATGCTGTGCTGAATTCAGGTAATATTTTCTAAGAGCATAATAGGAGAATGTTGTTGATTCATAAATTTTTTCAAGTGACAAAAATCTCGATTCACATAACGTTTCAACGAGAATGTATTAGACATTAAAATAATTTTGCAGTATAATATCAACTTGTTTGGAATTATTATATTGTTTCATTTAGACTGTTCAGAATCTCACAGCCAAGCGGTTTAGGTTGGGGAAAATACCCCAGCCTTGTTTAATACACAAACTTCATTTACTTCCCACATAACTAAAATCATCATATTTAAGAATCTTCATTAATTAAATTTTCTATAAAATGTATATTTGCCTTTTCAGTTTACTTGCGACTTCTGGCAAACTGGGTTAGCATAAGATGAAGAACCATTTCCAAAGAAGAACATTATATTTATGGCTTTTGATACACTCATAATATATGTTGGCATAATCAATTATAAGTAATGTAATGAAAGAAGGCTTCAAGTTAAGTGCACATGTACATGAGTTTGGGTTTTCATGCAAATAGATAATCCATAACCATTTAAAGAAAAGCCTACAGCCCCAGCTTAATGACAGGCTTGAGATTTAGCCGTTGGCGTACACCATAAATATGAAAAGAGCTCAAACAACTGTAAAGGCATCTGCCACCGAACAAGCCACAGCTTATGTTGCACTGTAAAATTGCAAACCATGTGGTGGGCAAACATCTCAATCTTGAAAGAATTAACAGAGTCTGCCTGCAAGCAGACATCCCTTTAGAGTGCCAAGGGTATTTCTTAGATGAAGTGAAATGAAGTGTTTATCTATCTGCCTCTCTGTGCTCAGGGAAGACAATACCAGATATGTTTCAGAGGACATTCACAGGACAAAAAGAGCAGGCTGAGCTGCAGAAAAGAAACTGATAGCAAAATATGTGGAGGCCAAATTATTCCACATTGTTTTACACTTAAGCTTGAAATTTGAGCTTGAAAGTTAAATTCTTCAGCTTGGCAACAGCGGGAAGACTAAATGATTTTAAGCTGGTATATTAGCTAATGTAATGACTGGCTGGATTATGTTCAGCGAGGCAACATGTTTTGAGTGATTGGAGTACTAAGTGCAGGATCACTGATGATGGCCCTTGATGTGCTAATTACACAGTGACACCGGGGGAACAGGGTTCATATCATATACGGTGTCATCTAAAGTGACTGTGAATTATTTTTTCATTATGATCTTTCCCTCAACTTTAACCTCAAGTGCTAGGAGTTTAAGAGTGTAATTCAATTTAATTTCCTTTATGTGTATTGCACCTAATCACTGCTAACAGTATCTCAAGGCAGTTATAGTTAGGTCAAGACCCTAGTTTACACAATGAGTCTGATGACTGCTGCAGAGCGCTGGTTGCCTGTTGCCTTGTCTATTCAAATTCTGTTAATATTGAACTTGTTAAATCTGATCAGACTGGGCACTGCACTTTCTTGGGAGATACAATACACGTGTGAGGCCGATTAGATGAACGGCAAGATTTGTGTTCCACATACACACAGACAGACTGACAGACGTTTATGGAATCAGCAGTTAGAAGAAAACTTAAACAGAGCCTGATCTGGGTTTGGGGCATCTGCCTCAACTGGCTTGGGTGAGAGGAGCATTGGGGTACAACAAGTCAGCCTGTTATTTGAAAAGTTTAAGTTATAGGTTCCCATCACTTAAATCACACATCAGCTCTTGACGATCGAGTTATTTAAATCAAACATCTTTAGTGATGTACATTGTATAATTTGTTGAGAACAAAATAACGTAAATCAAAATACCAAAATACCAAAATCATCAACCAATTGATGGCTGGATTCACAAGCACACCAAAAAATCTAATTAAAAAGATGAAATCACAGATTGATTTAACTTGCGTGAGTTTTATCATGGTCATTTATAATGTGACTCAGTAGTGTGTATGGCGTCCGCGTGCCTGTATGCACTCCAGACAATGCCTTGGCATACACCTGATGAGTTGGCGCATGGCGACCTGGAGGATCACCTCCCAGACCTGGATATGGGCTCCTGGACAGTCTGTGGTGGTACTATATATCAGCTACATGGATACAATACCTTTGGGGGTGCTCAATTGGATTTAGGTAAGGGGGAACTTGAGGGCCACTCAACGGCATCAATGCCCTCATAATACATGAACTGCCTACACACTCTGGCCACATGAAGCCAGTCATAGTCCTGCACCAGGATGAACCCAGGGCCAACTGTACCAGCGTAAGGTCTGAAAATTGCTATGACGATTTCATCACTGTACCTAACAGCTTTTGGCTACAAACACTGATTCTGCACATATCAGGTCATTGGCAATGGATCTCTTTTCCACACAAATATCAGAGGGACAGGTTATCGGTTGCCCCCTGCTTTTAGTCATGATGCTTTATTTCCACTTCAAAATGTTGACCCATTCTTTGAATTAAAGTTGACATATTCTTGTATGAGTATTAATGAGAGTTGCTGTGAAGCTTCTCCTCAGGCATTATGAACATGTGTTCTGTGCTTAACAATCCAGGAGAGAGAAATAGATATAGCTACATTGTATCATAATTTGACCGTAAATACAGCAGCAGCAGGACAGACTGGATCTTTTTATACTCCACTCGCTGCCATGTCATGAGTCAGTGTCTGCTAGCCAGACAGAGGAGGACTAAAACGGTTGCAGTTGGTAAATTTGCATAAAACTCTTCTACCAGGATGGAGTTCAGTTCACATCTTTCAAGCGTGGGCAGCGATCTTACTTTAGTCGGCTACAACACAAGCAACATTTGGAGGGTGCAGCAAATCACTATGGCATATATGAGGAGAGGTATATATATATTTTCATATATATATATATATGTACAGTTTATATATGTATTTATATATATAAGTAATAAGTAGAATGACCATACAGCATGACATGATTTGCTTCCATTAGAAGGCTCTCACATACAGAGAGTACAACCAGTGTGTGTGTGTGTGTGTGTGTGTGTGTGTGTGTGTGTGTGTGTGTGTGTGTGTGTGTGTGTGTGTGTGTGTGTGTGTGTGTTAATGCTTTCATTTGCTTGAAAAACCATAGAATTGGAGGTGAGGCTTAAACTGCAGGACTTGTGGGCAAACAGGGAGGTGAGAGGTGAAAATGGCTCTGTTTGTGTGTGTGTGTGTGTGTGTGTGTGTGTGATTTCTCTCTGTGTGCATGTGTGTAGAGATAAAGAGACAGAGGGCAGACGTCGGTCTGGTATGTCTCCGCCGACACACTCTCCGTCTGGCATAATAAAGACCATGTGGAGTCACACAAACTGTGACCGCTGTGCCCTGCGAAGGATAAAAATCCATTATGCACATAGAGGCACACACATATAAATGCACACATACACACACATGCACACACTCTCACATACTCACATATAGGGAGAAAAAAAAAGAAGACAGATAGAGAAAGAAGCAGAGGGAGAGAGGGAGGAAGAGACGTGCCTCAAACCGTGTTCATTTATAATGCATATGCCGAGGTTGGGCTTGAACAACAAACCCAGTGCCCTCCCTTCTCTTCAATCCTCCTCTCCCTCCTCCCTCAGCGGTGGAGGGGAAAACCCACAGCCTGCTCTGACTGCTTCTCAGACAGGGATATGCTGGAAGAGAAGCTTTAACCATTATTAAGTCAGCTCAAATAAAGCACACTGGCTGGCTATAACATCTTCTGAATATAAGGATAAGAGTGAAATATATGCAAAACCTTTACAGTTAAATCTTGCATGACATAATCATTCAACATCTATAACAATTCTGACAACTATCAAAGGATAATTGTGGCATAATAACACACGTATTACCTTTATTCTGAACAATCTGACATTGTACTCACAATGTAACAGTGACTGAATGGGAATTTGGAAAATAAATGGCTGAAAACCAATGAGCAGTGGGTTGATCAGATAAACCAACATCTGTATGGGTAGTCAAACCAGCTGCCTGGTTCAAATTTAAACTTGTGTCAAGTACAGTGTGGCTTTCTTGCTCAGACCAGGGGAGATGTGCTCCACTCGTGGGGTTGACTGTCAATTAATTTCAATTCAATCCTACTTAACTGCAGCAAAATCCTAACCCAGGCCATCTGCATTTTAAGGGTATGACAATTCTTGATAATCTTCAATGAATTAAAAGAGAAAAAGGCAGAAGTACATTTTAATGACAGATGTGCAGTGCAGTCTTCATAACATGAGCTGACGATTCAGTCTTAACAAGTTCTGACTTCCTCACTTGAAGGAAAGGCTCTTACTTTTAACAGATGTGTTTACTCTGTACAGATCTACATAGATATCTTGTCAGCTTTTCAATGCTGAAGAAAACAGTGCTGCTGAACATCAGCAATTATAATTGCTCTCGTCTTAGAATTTCACTTACATTACTAGCTTTTCAGTGAAAACGCAGTTTTCTTATACAATGAAGTATTATTGGCAACAAATTCTTTGATTAAAAGTCCACTCAAATGTTATTGGTTCTAACTTTGCCCATGCCCCCTCCTTCTACCATGTTCCCTGGAAATAAAGTTAACAAACCAACCAACCAACCAACCAAGCAATCAATAAACAGACAGAAAGTGGCAATACCACCTGGGTAGAGTTTCAAAAATAGTTTCAAAATAACTTCTGGGATCATCAAGCTACAACTGCTCTGTTGTTCTTTGCTGCTCTGCATTCAAAGCTCAGGCTGTAGGAATCTGTAAGACCTGACCTGATTTAACCTGACTGGTACTTCACACTGCCCAATCCAATTATTTATTACTGACTGATATCTTGACTGACTCTTTAGCCTACTGGACTGCAGATCTAATATTTAGTTGCAACACACACACACAAACACTTGTGATTTGCACAACTGTCTCGACAGGGACGGAAAATTATTGCTAAAATTGTATCAGATGCTGAGGCTTTACACAAGGACATGAACGATAACTAGATATTATGAATGACAGCTGTGTACAGTAAAACGATTACTCTAGTGAACACAATGTTCACTAATGAGTCAAATACTGAAATAACTAGTTTATCTTGATTCCTGCACCACAAAATGCCCTGCTCACTTTAGTGCCTCTGTCTTTGTTGTCAATCATACTGTGAATCGCACACAAAGCCAGATGTGCAACAGCTGTTGGTTCAGAAACTGTGTGTTTAAAGGGGGGAATCACATCAAGTAATGGCTAAACCACAGAGTGGTGACAAGCAGAGAGCACAGCATGAATAAAGTATAGACATTCACTGAGCAAAGGAATGGCTTCTCCCTCCGATGTTTCTGTAGGAAGGTGGTGTGTGTGTGTGTGTGTGTGTGTGTGTGTGTGTGTGTGTGTGTGTGCGCCAATGCATGTGCTTGTGTGTGTGTGCGCGCATGTCTGGTTGACCATGCATGTGTGTCCAAATGGAGGTCCATTAAATACATGAGATGTAGGTCAAAACGTGGGAGATGCCAGACATGCTGTGTTGTTCCTCTGCTGTTAGCACAGACTGGCACACTAGACAGAGTCGTCTGCAGCCAAATGCTCAGCCAGACAGTGCTTTGTAAAATGTACATCATGGCTTTTCAGCTAATGGCTCAACGATCAGGTTTGTCACCCTCCTTCTACTCTGTGTGTACCCATTGAGCAAATTAGACATACAAGGAGTAATGTGTAACTGCTATATGTTGTTGAGTTGTGCACTCACATTATCAACAAGGTTCCCAGTCATTTTTAAACCTAGAGAAATATGTAATTTTAATCAAGGTGTATTCCATTTGTTCAGTAAGTGGTGTCATATCCCCTTTATGCAAGTGTCAGTGATGTGTTCTGCCAGAAATTGTATTATTTACCATTTATTCAGTTTTAAGTCTTCTTCTTCGGGTTCTGGGTCCTTTATTTTCTTTAAGTATATTTTTGGCCATTTTGCCCTCATTAGATGGTTAGAGAGAGAGGAAATTAGGTGGGATAAGGGTTGTGCAGCAAATGGCTTGGGTGGCTGTGTGTTGAACCATGGACCAACTGCTATTTAAATATGCCCGCAACTTTCATGTCTCCTCTGAGGCACTATATGTTAACCAGATAACAGCCTGTGGCTGAGGGGTAGAGTGGTCGTCCCCCAACCTGAAGGTCGGCGGTTCCCAGTCTGAACCATCTGCATGCCTAAGTGTCCTTGGGCAAGATGCTGAACCCCGAATGGCCCCCCCTTAGAATAACAAAGTGCTGGGATAGATGCACTGTATGAATGTGTGTGTGAATGGGTGAATGTGAAACTGTAATGTAAAGCGCTTTGAGTGGTCATCAAGACTAGAAAAGCGCTATATAAATGCAAATCCATTTACCATTTACCATAAAGGATTTCCCTCATTCGGCATCTGGATTTTAATTTATGAGAGAGACAAGCTGAGCTAACATGGGAGCTTAGTGACATCACCAAACTCCCTCTTTTGTTACCGTTGTTACCGATTTAGAGATGTCTGGTGGCAGAAAATCTAAGATAGTGCTTTTGATGACAACGTTTCATCATCTGTCTTACAAAACAGTTTAAATTCCACACTGTGTAACTCATCATTAAATCTGGAAGGTTTGTCTCGCATGAATCAAGAAAACAAGGGTTTCCCTTTTTGTTCACTCAAAGTGTCTGTCGATACACATTTTAGTTCAAAAGGCTATAAAACTACAATATGCCTGCATTATAATTGAGACTTTTATTGAATAGAGATCTATCTTAAAGAATCAAAGAATGATAAGATAAAAATCTGAAAAACCTATAGTTATATTATTAAATAATGTGAGGCGGCTCTATACTCTTTTCTTCTTGTCGTTAGCCAGGAGAAGCATGGGCCTTCTGTTCATCAATGTTTGATCATGGGACAAGCGGTATGTGAAGGCCATGTGTTGTGCATTTGGCTAAAAACACTTGTCAGCTCTTTTCCGCAGTGGTGAAATTGCTGCCTAATAATATGGTTTATAGGGCCAGTTTCTGTGGGCTTTTGCTGGATGTTTCCATTTTAAACTTATCATTAGGGCCTGCTTGCTCCACATTTACTATCTTGCAGCAAAGCATGTGTTTAAACGCTAGTGTTTCCAACAGGGACACATGACATGAGGCAGCACTTCAGCGCAGGGAAGGAGATGGGGGAGGAGAGGGACAAGAGGGCAGTAAACTATTATTTTATGTCAAACAAAGGAGTATCAAAGGTGATACACACATACTGCTTGCTTTTGATTCACGCAGCAGATATAAAATAAAAACAGATTGATATGATCTTAACACACTGTTGGAATGCAGGTAACTTAGATGGTATTTCTCATTATACCCACTGTATTAGGTCAACCAGTATTGATTTTAAAGGCCAATGCTGCACATTATGGAGTGAGGCCAATGTTTCTCTGATCAATCACTACCCATAGGAGCCAGGTGATAGTATTCTGAAGTGGCTGTACGAGTATAGGTCACACAGCCTGATAAGGAAGGTCAGGTTCCCCCATCTGACTGCAGAGCATATGCTCATAAATTTGGCCACTATGATAATCCTGCTGTCTCCAAGCTTCCATTAGGAAGCAGAGAGGGGTCAGTTGTTCGGAAAAACTATTACACTTCGAAAATCCCCAACAGCATCACCTCAGTCTGCTGTGAATACCAGCAGAACTAAACAACACAGGTCAGGAAAGACAGGAAGAGTAAGACACCTCATGAATGTAGCATTTTTATTGGACTTATATAGAAATACTTAAAAAAAAGATGAAGTAGCACCATTACTTAAGTTTTACTTTTATCATGTATAACTTTAAATGTCAGAAAAATAAAACTCTTGATACATTTTCAAATCTTGTCTCAGCAAATATAATATTAGTATTTGACCATGAGGTTAAAGGCCCTTTATCATAAAATAAAATATACTTTGTTCTTAAACTTTGCTCAATAAAGTACATTTACGCTCAAGTAACTTCACCTACATATACATAAACAAGTGGTAAACAAATGTATTAAAATAGAAATACTAAAACTATAGTGGTGCAACAGAAGCCTGTAATTCCCACTGGAATCTAATTCATACAAATTTTAGAAAGCATAAACTGTTTCTTTGTGTTCGACTTACTAAGTTTTGTACATTTCAATGTTTCATAATAATATAGAATAAAATATGCTTTTATATTACTGAATAAAAAATATGCTGGGTGAAGCAGATTTGAAAGACATTTTTTGCTGAACCTATAAAAAACTCCATCCCAACAGAATACTGTCAAATGCAATACACATTGTGTGGACTTGGATTTCCACCCACCGTCATTTGATATTAAAATAATACAGTGATCAATGCCGTAAGGCCATACTAAAAAATAAACAAGGTTTCAACCCAGCTACAAAAAGTTCACTGAACTTAAATTAAAATATCTGTAAACATCTTTGCAATAAGAAATATAATCTTTCAAGTCAAAAAAGAATAAAATACTTCAATCTGTATTAATGTCATTTAAAACTTTCAACTTGTGGAAACTTATTCTATACATATATATGTAGGATATGTTGTTCCTCTCCATCATGTGGTCTCCGACTTCAAGCTGCAGTATCTTGTAAGTCAAAAGTCCTGTTTAGCTGGAAGCCCTCCACGTTTCCCAGCCATGGCCTCCCTCTTACTACATTCAGTCGGCAAAACTGGAAGGCTCAGCCCGCAAACGGCTACAGTTTGACCCACTTAACTCCATCCTGTCCCCACTGTGTCTCTTCATTTCATAAATATAGGGTACAATTTTACTAGAACTATTGATTACTATGCTGTAATATTTAAAACATGCACTTAGATGTTGAAAATATTTCCCCAAGCTACAGTATATTATTAACAACTATGACTGAGCCCAAAAAGGGTGTCTGTCCCTTCTTCTAGATACTGCAGCCTCTTACATACATATGTATATCTATGTACACATTACAGATGATTGGCTGATACCATTAAAGCAGTATGAGGAGTCTGTTGTTGCTATTGTAGCCAGTCTTGCTGACGAGATAGTCAAAGAGTTTCACTTCTTATGAAAATATACGTATAGCCTGAGTGACGCCGGTGTGGCAGACAGGGCATTTGGGCTCGCTCCTCTCACAGATTCGATTGGCACATTCCATACAGAAGAGGTTGTGGCCACAGGGGACCAGCGCTGCGATGACCTCACTTTCGAAGCAAACCGAACAATCACGGCTGCCCTTTCGGCTTGTTCCTGAAGAGGTGGAGGAGGATGAAGACGAGGAAGAGGATGAGGCGGAGGAGTCGCATGAAACCCCAGGTAGGTGAGGGCCCGGCAGGGAAGCAATGGTACTGGAGTAACCAGGGAAACTGAGCGGACCACCACCCGGGTCACTGCGCACCCTTCGGGCTAATGGGTGCTCAGTGGGGCCTCCAGTGTGGCTATGGAGTGGAGGGGACAGTCTTGGCTGTGGGGTACATCCATTAACCCTTCTCTGACTCTCCACTATCCCATTGGCATTAGTGGAAGTATTGGTGGGGAACATGGCTGATGTTGAGGTGGGGGAGCTGCCTCCAGTTGAGGAGGGGGTTATGCGACTATCACACTGGGACCACAGGAGACCTGGTGGGGCTTGTGTTGGGTCAAACCCTGGTGAAGAGTCAAAAGTCAGATCAGTGCAGTCAGGCGAGATCACCTCACTTCCGTAAGCGAAACCGTTGCCATTGGTGTTGACGTTGATGTTGTTGTTATTGTTGTTCCCATTATTGTTGTTGGTGGTGTAACTGAGAGCGGGGCTGGGAGGGCTGTAGTCAGCCATGCGTGAACTGCTATTACCAAAGTAGGAGTCTGTCGAGGCACTGCCCAGAGAGGAGGACGAGTCGTTGCGGTAGTTGGAGAAGGGTTTACGCACCGAGGCAAGGGTCATCCCACCATTAGGCTTGGACCACAGGGTGGCATGCCCGTGCAGATCAAAGCCAACATCTGTGCCATTAGCATGGAAGTCATTTTCATCCTGGAGCTCAATAATGCCTCCTGTCCTCATAGCGATGTGGGCTTCAATCTCTTCACGCGCTCTGTCCACATTCTCTGGCATCCCCGTCACCTCAAACACTGGCTCCTTATCTCGACTGGGTGTCACAATGTAGGTGTGGGTCTGTTGCTGGATGCGTTTGATAGTGGCACCCTTGGGGCCAACAACCAAACCCACCACACGGTAAGGCACCCTCACCTGGATGGTCGTCTGTCCGGGCAGGTTAGGTGGTCCAGGGACAGGGGTACCACTCCCATTTGGGCTGGTGTTTTTGTTTCTGGAGGCTCTGATCATGGAGAAGTGCTCAGCAGCAGAGATGATCTCCCGTCTGGCCATAGCCACGTCCTCCCTTCTTCCAGTCACCACAAAAACAGGCTCCTCGCCTCGAACAGGGGTCTTGATGTAGGTGTTGGTCTTTGCTCGCAGTGCTTTGATCTTGCAACCTGAGGCATGGAAGCAAATGGCGAAAAGTGAGGACATATCCAAAAATAACAACAGCTTGAAACATGTCATGTGTTAAACCATTACTTATGGACTATTCAAAACAGCTGCTGTATGTTTATTATTGTCTCTCAAAAGGCCAATGGTCTGAGAAATGCCCCCCCCCCTTTTTTTGGGAGAAGAGCAAATTCAAACCACATGCTGCACAGCCTTGAATATACTGCAGGACAAAAAAAACTTGCTGCTGGGTCCACAATGTGACCTGTTCATTTATTATAATACAGTCAACACCTACAACAGCAGCTGTTTAGCTTGTACTCTTATTTCACACTTAATAGCATTGTCGAGGGAGAAAGAAGCTACTTTATCATTTCTTAGCCTGACGCTGCATGTAAGTGCAATGTCGGCACATTAAGTCACATTCCAAAACCTTCCAGCACCAACGCACATCTCTTTATGATCAAATGTGTGGCTGAGGAAGCAGTCGAGGAAGAATGACATAATTAGTAGAGCAGAGCCAGCTGAGCGGGACAGGGTGATGCAGGGGAGGGTGAACTCACCTCAACTCAGTCTACACAGTCCATTTCAATTCAGACCATCAGTATCAGTCTGATGCAGGTTAAATGAGGACCAGGTCTCTTATACAAGGCTGCCTCAAAGTAGCATCTTAGGAGAGGGTTAATGCTCAGTTTATAAATGTGTATCTTCAAATGGTCTAATAAAAGGGGTTGTGTGTTTAAATCAGGGGTTATATGATGTAAATAAATGTGGTTCAAAAATTGATTTGCCCCACTGTAAAGTCGCGGTAGGTTCATGCTCCCTTACTGTCCCTTTGTTTTTCTGGGAACAACAACAGCAGCAGCAGCAGCAGCGTTGCAGGGAGGGGAGATGATTCCGCATATGTAACCAGGCACCAGTACCGCCCTGCAGCTGGAGGACAGGCTGGGTCTGTGCAGCTATGGGCGTCTGCTGCTTGTGGCAAGGTAAGATCGTGACCGTTGTCCTAATTTGATCCTGCGCTGCACATCGCCACACACCGACCTTCCGCAAGCCGCTTACTAACAAACCCAGACACTCTGTGGTTACCGCTCCACCCGCTCACTGACCTACATGTCCTGCTTCACCAAATAATGACCAATAACCGGAGGTGAGCACTCATTGCTGCTCCTCACTCAAACATGTCTCCTAACTTAATATGAGTGGGGGTTTGATTTCCCAGAACGAGGAATCTTTTCTATTCAAAACCAAACCCCAACGTGTTTTAAGCCATTTAATGATCAATTACTTGCCTCGAAGCGTATAATCATCCGATAGTATCACCTAGTGTCTCATATGAGCTGGGTCGTGGAAATCTTCTATTCAACACAGACAGAATCTTCCCAGCAGCCTCTTATTCTACTTAAATGTCAACTTCTTGAATTGGCTTCTGCTGCTCGCTGCCGCCCACCTCATAGTATTTATAGAGGAGGAACAATGTATGGCTAAGTGACGAGAAAGACGCTTTACTACCAGGAGGATTTAAAGAGATGTGTGGTACTACATATTCAGACAAGATAACACACAGCCGCCTAGGTGCTTGTGCAGACAAGCCACGCCGTGTTGTTAAGTTGTTGCATGCAGTAGGAGAGCGTGTACTGGGATTGTGTTCCTCCCACACAGATGCTACCTGAGGCGTTTGGATGCACAAATGCTTCACAACATTACAAACCAGACACACTGAGACCCACACAAAAACACACCTTGTCTGCCAACAATCTCTGCCACATGCTCGGAGCTGGGCACCGGGACGCATTCCGTCATGTTGACGCTCCTCTTCCGGGGCTCCTGGTTGTCGTAAAGCGGGTTCTCGTCGTTGTCCAAGCCGAGCAGGGAGAGCTGGTCCAGGGCGATCTGCAGGGCTCTCTGCTCGTCCAGCGCATCCCCCTGCACGCTGTTGTCGGCGAAGAGCGAGCTGGGCATCTTTGCGGCTTCGCAGCGTTGCGGGGTCGGATAAGAGGCAAGAAGGAGGGCGGAGAAGGAGTGACCGGGGGGAGAAAGAGAGGGGGGGGAGAGGAGGGGAGAGGCGCCGGACCCGGTTCTCAATAAATGCCCCGTGCAGATAAATCAGTGCTGCTGTGAGGGGGGAGAGAAGCGGAGCAAGGTGTTGCAAAATAACATCCACCCCCTGCGTTCCCCCAATACACACTGGATGTCCCGGTCCGAGCCGTGCCGGGCTGAGCTGTGCACAGAGAGGATGAAAACAGCGTGTTTACTCCAGAGCCGGCGCTGGCAATAGTAAGAATATTCCTCCCTGACAAAGGGCCCCTCCCCGGCTGCTCTCCCTCAGGTCCGCTGTTGCTTCTGTCTGAGTCTTTGCACAGCCAGACAGGGAGATGTGCGGGTGACGTCACCGCCTGGGCAGGGACGATGCGGTGCCGGGGAATCATTTGCATATCCGCGAGCTGATTAGCTGAGCGTGCGTTCGGTGGGCGGTGCTTGCTCTAAAGACCCGCCCGTTTCTTTGTTCTCTTTGTCTGCTCCTGTATGTTGTATTGACACAGAACAAAGATACGAAAACATGAAGTCACCACAGTCGACGACAACAGCCATCTACTCTTAATAAATCCCTACACATGTACATGCAACATATGATCTGTGCCCTCCTCTCGTGTCTCAAACTGTTTTTGGCCATTTTCACTTTTTTAAAAGTATATGTGTATTATATATAAATATATAGAGCAAGGTCTAACTATAATTTCGAAGTGTATAAGTATAACTATTATTTTGATGTTTTGAAGATACTTCCCCTGAGTTTACAACCACAGACCTTGGATCAGGACTGCATCACCTCAGATGAACCTCTGTAGTGTGAGATAAGGACACTGGGTGTATGTATGTATGTAGTGAAAGGAAAACAACAAAACAGGCAACAATTGGCACATCTGCAAACTGCAGTCCACAGTGTTCAGGGCCCTTATGATCATGTACCATCTCAACAGCTTTAAACCCATATTCAGTATTGTTTTTATTCTAAGAATTGCACATATATATGCTTTTTTCTTTTGAATGTTGGTAAACCATTTTTTTTTGTAAATGTGTTATATTACTCCAAGCCATAAGTTTGGATTTATTTTTTCTCTAATTTGGTTTTAACTGGTGTGCCACATTCCATGTCACAAACAAGGCAAATAAAAAGTAGAAAACAGCATGGAGTCCTGTGATTATGTTATGACAATTTGCTTTATTTATTTAACTTGCTGGAGACCATCAATTGTCCCTTTTCATAACAAAGCCACTTGCTTGTGCTTTTTTTGTACAGCGTGTGTTTTATCAGCTTGATAATTTATGACCTCCTAATTTTATGAAAAACTGCTTTTAAACTTGATGCTTTTGAATTCACCACAGAGAATGAAAAATTACCTCTTTATGTAGCTGCAGACACTCCCGCTGTAAAACATGGTCTGTGTGCTTTATAACTGTGATTGATGTTGTCAGTATTTGTTTACACAGAACTCCAGTCCCAAATCCTAAACCTTATTCTATTCTATTCTGCTAATATTGGTCTTATAAAAGGTTGGTAAATTTATCGGTGGTCTAGTTTAAAGGAGGAAAATTTGTCTATTTTGATTTTGCACTTATTATTAGGTTTAAATATACAGCAGTGGGTTCTAAAGGGGCTCATGAAATGGAGATTTGAAGCCATAAAAACTACA
Source organism: Pseudopleuronectes americanus (assembly GCA_038501795.1). Lineage (NCBI taxonomy): Eukaryota > Metazoa > Chordata > Actinopteri > Pleuronectiformes > Pleuronectidae > Pseudopleuronectes > Pseudopleuronectes americanus. Next base: position 1,590,716 of record CM076716.1, on the reverse strand, counting down.
ACCAAAGTTACAGGAGGACAACATTGTGATTGGAAACTATAGTTATATCCCCCACGTACAATGACAAAGAACAAATACATACAAGTAAGACCTACTTCCACTGCACTATTATAACACACATTTATACTTCCTGCTACATTTCATGTGCGGTGGTTGTGATTTCAGGAAAAAAACATTATTCCAGAAATGGTTTTGAATAAAAAAAAGAGGTTGTGTATCTCATTGCTGAAGAGAGGATGCCTCATGGTCGACAACACTTACCATTTAAATCTATTGAACAATTGAGAAGCATTGAATTGTTCCACATTCCCAGGACACATTTGCATTTGTAAGAGATATGGGGTGGGGGGTTGGGGTGGGGGGGGGAGCTCTCAGTTCATGCGAGGAGAGAATTTAAACCACATGTGGACAACAAATTGTGAATGTGGAGATGTTTCCATCATTCATATTAAAAACTGAGCTCCATCTGCTTACATGTGAAAGCTCTATAATAAGTTGATAAGTAAATTTTGAGTGACGATTATTTTCTGAAATATATCTTAATATCACTTATTTATTCCCATTGGGACTCAGCTAAAGTGCTCCAGTGAAGTATGACCTGACTTGACTAAAATATGTCTGCTACTTAAGCTAAACATAGTGCATCAAATTTATTTAATTCTATGAAACTTTCTTAGCCCCTAGTATATTTCAGAAATCATCAATACATGAGTTCATCAATTTACTTTATCATGCTGCTATGGTATCACTTGAACAATGTTATAATTTGTTGCTATATATTAACACAATCAATGACTTTTATTCCATTTTCATATGGGAGCCCTATTTGACAGCCTCTATTTGATAAAGTCTGGGTAAAGCATTTTTAATACACCTCAGATCCAGCAGTGAAGTGCAGATGACAATGGCTACAGGCAGCTTGCATGCCATTTTTTCTCAGCATAGTGTGGTATTATGAAGCCTAAATGTTAAAAACATTCAGAGTGATAGGCTGGGAGCCTATGTGGACAGCCAAAGAGCGGGATAAGCAGGAGGAGGGTGGAGGTGGCGGTTGGGGCAACACAAAGGGGATTTCAAGGCGATTCAAAACCGTTGAGACCAGAAGCACTTTGCTTTGTCACCTCACTCCTGGAGCGCAATACTGATGCTAATGAGGAAGCACTCAAGAACCAGAGGAGCTGATGGGATGGGACCTTCTTGTTAATGTTTGACACCTCACCTCCCCCTGTCAACCCCCTCTGCATTCGTAGAAGTGCAAATTCTATTCAGTAACCCATACTTGCAGATAGATTAATAGCAGAAACACACTTGATACAATTCTAATTAAAGGATTGGAAGTAGAGTGATTTGACTATTTCATTCTATATATTCTTATTTTGTAAAACATCATCCGAATTCACGTAAAAATTTGGAATGAACACAGAATTATTGAGATGTTAGACTGTATTTTCAAGCATAAAAAAGGGAATCAAGTGTTTATACTTACTCTAAGGCATAGTATTTGCCCTGGTGTTGATTCACCGTGGGACCTTTTATAAAATTTTGTTGGACTACATTTATTCAAACTTAAGCTAATAAGCTTAAGTTTGAATAAATGTAGTCCAACAGTAGAAAACATTGTGGAATCAGTGGTGTGTGATTCCCATGTGTAAATCCTTAATAAAGTCGTCCATGAATCTAAAAACTCCCAGACAAAAATATAGAAGTTAACTTAAGGTATAAGTTAACGGAGGAATATATTTAAAATTTCCCACAAGACTAAAAATAAATTTAGGCTTGTAACCCCTAAGGTAAGTTAAAGTACAAGTAAAAGTATACTTCTGTAAAAGTAGAACTATTCAATAATTTACAAAAAAGCAAATATTCAAGTGAGGTGTGACAAAATTAATTAACTTTGTGTAGCAATGTAGGAATGTTTCTCTTTACTTGTGACCTCTTCAGATTTATCTTGTGACACTTAGTTGGGATAATAACACACTCATATATTGTCTTTATACATTGACAATTTAGCTAACAACCAAAACTTCACATGCTCATAAGTGGCAGATGTGGAGTTGTTAACCTGAAAAAAAAGCAGTTTACTAGGCAAACTAAATCATATTAACTAGTGTGACAAATTTGATGATTTGAAAGAATTCATTTTAAAATCTAAAAATTTGAACTACTAACTATTTTAGTGAAGAAGCCCATGGAACCTGCTGAGGGCCACTGAAAGTTAAATTTATTGCAAGAAAGCCTGCTCTAGGAAATACACTATCATAAATGATTTTAACCAGAGAAATATCTGAATACAAAATCATCTGTATTTGAGTCTTTGACTTGCACAAGAAGTTATAATTTCTTTTAACTTTATTTTTTATTTTATTTTATTTTGTTTGTAAATATCCTTGCTTTCCTAGTATGAGCACCACTTCTGCTGTTCAAAACAGCAGTAATCGCTAAGCAAGGCTGCTGCAGGTTTATCTGACTAAAAACCAGATTTACTGTTGACTGGATCAGTCCATCCACAACTTTCACACGAGTGAAGGAAAAAGCCCCTAGTTCACCTCTGCATTGAATCCCTGAATCTGACTATTTAATCTCTGTTATGTGTTTGTGTACACACGATAAAGAATTATTCCTAAGCATTGAGGGCCTGATGAAATTAATTTGTACTGACATAAATTCAAAGCTTTGTCTTGTGTTGCACATGCACAGATTGTGTGCGACTGTTATTTCTTAAGCCCAAACTGATGCTGATTGCTGCATCATCGCTGATATTTGTTGTTTGGTATTAGGTGCTAGCAGCTACTTAGAGGCGATTACCCGTATGCCTTTTAATGAGAGGAAGAAAAGCTTAGCCTGCTCTAACCCAGAGAGCAGGGGAGGCAGACAGGGCTTAGTGATCTCTCTGCCAGTCACTGCGCAGCCGCAGGGCTGCAGACACTGGGTCACAGTAAACATCAGGTCACAGGATCCTGAGCAGCCTGTCTGCTCCCAGCTCCATCACTCTATCACAAGGACCTCATATACACATGCACATGCATGTTCTTTAGGCTTCCTGCTGCATTTACAGGTTACAGTACAGTGCTGTTAGGAGACCACATGTGTTTGATTCAGCTACAGTATTCAAGCAGTAGATACTGGAGCACTGCAACTACACTCCCTTCTCACCCACTTATTGCCTGTAATTGACTCCTTAAAGCTGCTCTAACTGAAACACTTGATCAAATGTAACAAATTTGAATTCATTATTTGTTGAGTAAAAATAATCAATGTAATTAACCAGTAACAGTTTTTGATAAACCCAATAAAGTTGTTTTCACATATGTTCTGCACACCTGATGTGGACATCATCAGGAGGACTATGTGTGTATGCAAATTAATCAGTTTTAGAACATTTACTACTTGCTGACCTAACATTTCCCAGAGTTCATATCACTTAAAGGGATATTTATGAAAGATGAATATTCACTGATCATCTACTCACCACTACTCCGATGGAGGGGTGGGTGAAGTGTTTGAGTCAACACAACACTTTAAGAGTCTCAGGGGTAAACTTGGTTGCGGTAGCCGGTGACTTCTAAAACAACAGAAAAAACATAAAATGCCTCCATACTGCTCATGTGGTGTCATCCAAGCGTCCACAAGCTCTGACATCCATAATCGACTCAAATGGCGTCATTTACACCATGTTTTAGGCCTAAAACCTTGTGTTGGTGAACACACACAGAGCTTAAAGGAGGGTGAATATTGGAACATGCTACGTTTGCAACATGTCTGCTTGATGTATTGACAGGAAAATGTTAGCTTGAACATCACTTCATTAAGTATTTTAATTTTGTTTTCAGCTTGTTCTGCTGCCACCAAGTGGCATACAAGGAAATGAATGCAGCTTTAAAGTCATATCAAGCTGGCACAAAGCGTACACATGCATGCACATAGTCACAAGGTGGGTTACAGTGGGCTGTTGCAGATGTTTTACTTTTGCAGTGCTTCAGAAGGGTGAGCTTTCTGTGTGTGGCAGCTTAGTCAGGCAATAATTGAGGTGTGTTTGTGTGTGTGTGTGTGTGTGTGTGTGTGTGTGTGTGTGTGTGTTTGTGTATGTGTGTGTAAGCCACAGATTGTAACTTGAACCATATACAAGGTTAGACAAAGGAAAATGGGACACTTTGGTTATGGTTGTGGTGCATTTTTTTGGATGTGGTGCATTTTTACACAAGACAGTTTCCTTCATTATAGGTCCTTAGACACCACTGGATGCAATCAGGGAAGCTTCTTTGTTCTTGTCAGGGGAATAATTCTGGTAAATAATCGATGACAAAGGAGGGAAAACAAGAAATGCATGATTCATGTTTTCCTGTTGTTGACAGCAGGAGAGGTAAAGGTATATGTAGCTGAATGTGAGCTTATCAGTATGCATGCATTCTCTTTCTGTGTTATTTTTCCTCTAGTCCTGGACGTTAGCACCGGGGGAAATGATTTTTATTTTATTCTACAGAAAGCACATGCAGAGGGACAGTCTCCACTGAAGTGCTGGAAGCTATATACATTTTGAAGGCTATGTGCTGGAATCTGCAGGTATGGATGCAGCACTGTCTGCCCCCCCCCCTTTTCTCCCCCTCCCTCTTCCCACTTCCATCTCCCCCTCTCATCCCTCTCTCCCCATCTGCTTTCCATCCCTCCCTCGTTCATCTCTCCTTTGCTCCCTCCTCTCGTTGTCCTGACATCTCCCTATCCCCTTCCGCCTATCCTCCCCTCTCCCCTCCGCTGTTCGCTCTGACACACTGAACTGAAGTGGCACTGCTTCCCTACGCTGTGATTGGCTGCCTGCCAGACGCTGGGTGAGCCAAGCAGCACAGCGGCAGGGCAGCTGGAGCCGCCGGCCCACAATGCACCACAACACACTGCTCACCCTAACCCTCCTCCTCCTCCTGTTCCTCAACCTCCTCAGCCAGCCACAACCCAGCTCTTTGTTTTTGCCTCCTTCTTTCTCCTCTCATATTTAGTCATTGGCTGACTAGTGTATGGTGTTTTGTCAAAAATCCACAATTACAAATACTGGCACAGCATGGCATGAAAACACAAAGACAATGCAAAACATATTTTACATAAAAATAAAAGAAATTGCTCTCCAAACATATGATAGTTGTCTTCTCCTTTCCCTTCAAACCATGAGTGTGATCTTCCCTGTCCTAACTTTAAAATCTATAAAAAGCATAATTTTTTCATGTTTACCCATCCTTAACCAAGATTTGTAAATCATGATAACGATCGTTCCATTTTTAGCCATGATCATAATTTCCCCTAACGAAACAAATCAGTTTCCTAAAAGTTTTTTCTGCCACGGTCACACTCTCTCCCTTATTTAGCCATTATCACAATTTCTTCTTATTTTTAATGGGGATCTTTTTTCGTATTTTCTTTAGAAGCATAACCACAGCACCATAGCACCATTTAATTATTTTGTAACCATAACAAATGACTTTATAAAATTATGACTTTGAATTATGAATTATGGTTTGGAAAGATTCCCATCTTTCCAAACCCTAAACAAGTGGTTTTAGACGTAACCAAACCTTAGATGTGGCAGGTCACTAATTTGTATCAAGGATACTAATTTGGATCAATAATGTGTGTGGAGTCTGCATTTATGAGGAAAGTATACAGGCTACTGTACAGTATAAAACCACGTGGACATACTGGAATCACGAAGAGGGGAAAAATGAGCTCCTTGAGTGTAGAAATTAATGAAGATTTTAGGTTTGTACTCAATCACTAGCCAAATACTCCAGAGAGAAGCACTCATTTCCACTTCTGCAGAGTCTAATCAGTCCCTGCCCCCTGCCTCTTCCCTCTGCCGCCTCCCCTCAGATTGCTTGCTGGTCACTCGCAGGCCAGCGGGAAACCCCTTCCCTCTTCCTCGCCAACTCCTCTGGCAGAGGAATACACAAGGCCGGTGTATAAACAGTGACAGGCCTGGAAGGAGAAAATAAAACGCTCCATCACATCTCCCCCTGGCTCAGCACAATGTTGTGGCCTACACGTATGAATGGAGCACAGAGAAAAATATTTTCATAGATACATTTCTTTTAGGCAACTTCCTCTTTGAGATACATTTTCTAATTTTCAGCATCTCATGTTCAAATCTGGCGAGTGATTGATTAGTGTACATAGTGCTAAAGTGAGACAGTTGAATGGCTGCTGCTGATTCCAGCTTCCAATTGAAAACCTGATCTGATCTCAGTTATTTCATCTAATACTGTTATGAAGGATATAACACAGTTTCAAAGCCAGCATTAGTTTCCTGATGAAGTGACTCCTCTTAAATATTTGTTTCATACTGCACATTACACCGAGGAACCTCACCTGTCGTTTACCCTACATTCTATTACTTCTAATCAAAAAAATGATAACTAAGGCTCCACTGGTTTGGCAAAAGAAGGAAAGAACTGGGAACTGTCGGGATTATATATTAAGTGCTTTGAGATTTGGTATGTTGTGATATGCCCTATACAAATAAACTGAATTATAAAATGTTAGTCTTTTGTTTCACTGCCTTGAAATACACAACATTACTAAATCATTAAATGAACAGTATGGTAAATGCATAATAAAATGAATGCAGAAAAAATACTCATTTTTCAAAAGCACCTAATTCTGAGTGTAAAATAAATGCATTATAAAACTAAAAAGACAGTAATGTGACAATGCCACAATGAGAATCCATCGCATTGCATATCTGAACATTACAATTGTGCAAAACTACACCAAACAATCTCAATTTACTGCTCACTAGCATGACCTATCGAGTGTCTACATAGTAATAAGTGATGATGGTTTTGGACACAACTATGAAATGGTCATCCATATGTTTTCAATTAGTTCTGAGGCTGGGATTTTGTTAACATACTACTAAAGATTAGTCCGGGCTGGCCAGCTTAAAACAAATGTAATAAACTGCTGTTTCTCGTAAACAGCTTTGTCTGTGGTGTGGACTGAAGGAGGCTACATGTATAAGCAAAAGCTAAGAAGAAATAAAACCATTAAAATACTCAATGGGTCACTTAAGTCATCAAGTATCAAATTCAAATATCAAAAATGTCTATATAGGAAATATATTCTTATAAAGCCACTGTACATCATACACATACAAAAGTAAGTGACTTCAAAAACTGCAACAATCAAATCCCCCTTCCTCAGCCAGAAAGCTCCAGGCGTTCCTATATAAACATTAGCTCATGGTTTCTGGCTCGCTCTGGGTGGGGCTGCCTACCCAGCTGCATACAGAGATGAAGGGATAGCGGGGTGGATGCATGAGAGGATGGATGGTCGCTCCAGGCAAGCTGGCAGTGATGGTACATTACAGACCTGGAGACAGGGAATGGACTCTGAGTGATGTTTCCATGGCGGAAGTCAGATCCTAATGGACTGGAGAATGGCACCAGTGGGCGAGATCCAGAGGAGCTCAGAGGTTTCTGTAACATGCTGAGTATAGTCTTCCTCCATTAGTGTGTGATAGAGGTAACATACAGTCAGCTGTAATGCCTCATTTGCGACATTTTAAATTGCTGTACAAAGATGACTTACGGTCACATTTTCACTATTTGCAACTCATAAGGTCATCACGTGTTAGATGCTAGACATATTTAAATAATAACAATAATTCATATATGTGTATTGGTCAATATTGCATGCTCCATTTGTTAGTATTTGTTTAATAGTGTGACTCTAAGTAAAGTTCAGGATGATGTGAATATTAATAATGGTTATCTGAAATCAACCTAAATTTGGAATACTCTTCTCATGTTATCATCTGCATCACAAATCCGGCATTAATCAGTGTTAATGAAAACCCATCATGTGTGCACTACACAATGTGGCATGACTCTCAATCTGCTGGTGGTGCTGGAGAAACACAGCATCAAAGTTGTTAGGATTATTTTTCATTGAGTCAATTCATCTTGTAAAATATATATAAGTCTGGAAATCCCCAAGGATTCATCTACTTGGCTCACCAGATATCTGAAGAAAATTCCACAGCATTCCTTTGAGGAGCTATGGAAGTAAAAGTCAGGGAATCATCAAAGTCATTTGAATGGTCAAAGTGGTGGACCCACCAACCGAAGACCACTGGCATCTCTAAAGAGCCAAAACCAAACAGCAGAAATTATTGCGGCACTGCAAACAAACTTGGTCAGTTCCACACTGGATTGTGGAAATTGCGATGCAACACAAGGGGCAACTTCCATCAAGTTGGACACACAAATTGTGCTCCGTTTATTAGCATCAAAACAATAACAAACAAAATGGCTTTTAACATCCCAGCATGCCCTGGGGTCTCAGACGTCACCACGTTCCCATCATGCCTTGGGATCCTGACGTCATCACGTCACCTGGCATGCCCCGGGGGTCGACGTCATCGCCCTCGTAAGAGACTGACGCCGACTGTGCCTATAATGAGCGCGAGGGTGAATTATGTAAGTCCCCTATTCACTACACAACTCCCCCCAGAATTCACCATAACAACAAAAAACATTTCACCGGAGAGGTGGTCGTAGTAACCGGCCAAAACGGCTGTGCTTTACAGGGGGTGGAGAAAACACTCCTTTCGTGGCAGGTTTGATAGGCAAAGGAGCAGGGGGTGGGTGCAGAACTGGAGGACGCCCGCGTCGTGGGGGCTGGGCCACCTCAACGGGCCTAGCCACGTCCAAATGGGCGGGTTTGAGACGGTCGATGGAGAGTCGCTCCGGTTTGCCTCCCATGTCCACCGTGAAATGTTTGTCCCCCATCTCCAACACGCGAAACGGGCCCTCGTAGGGCGGCCGTAGCGGCCCTCTGTGAGCATCGTGGCGGACAAAAACGTATCTAGCCTTCCGAATCCCAGCGGGGATGTGCGACTGAGAGAGGCCATGCCGGGAAGTAGGGACAGGTGTGAACAGCCGCGCATTGTCCAGTAGCGTGGCCCGCTGGGGAACCGCAGACCAAGGAACGATGTTGGAACGAAATCCCCTGGAACCCGCAGCGGCTGGCCATAAACAAGCTCCACGGATGAGGATTGCAGGTCTTCTTTGGGTGCAGTCCTGATGCCCAGCATCACCCACGGGAGCTTGTCGACCCAGTTGCAGTCTTTGAGGCCAGCACGGAGAGAAGCCTTCATTGACCTGTGGAACCGCTCACAGAGTCCGTTAGCCTGCGGATGATAGGCAGTTGTGCGGTGGAGTTTTACTCCGAGGCTCTGGGCAACCGTGTTCCACAGCTCCGACGTGAACTGCGCGCCCCGGTCAGAGGAAATGTCCGACGGGGTGCCGAACCGGGCAACCCAGGTGCCGATGAATGCCCGTGTCATCTCCACGGTTGTCAATGATGTCAGTGGCACAGCCTCCGGCCAACGGGTGGTCCTGTCAACCATGGTGAACAGGTAGGTGAAACCCTGAGAGGAGGGTAGAGGGCCAACCAGATCCACGTTGACATGGTCAAACCGCCTCTCTGGCACCTGGAACATCTCCAACGGGGCTTTAGTGTGTCGATGTACTTTGGCCCGTTGGCACTCCAGACAAGTGGTAGCCCAGTCTCTGACGTCTTTTTTGAGGCCGTGCCAAACAAACTTAGCCGCCACCAGCCTCTGCAACGCCTTTGAACCAGGATGGGAGAGGCCATGGATGGCATCAAAGACGCGGCGTTTCCATCCCGTGGGCACGAGCGGCCGTGGACTGCCTGTGGAGACGTCACACAGGAGCGTGGTGTCAGCCTCCCCAAACACGACGTCTTCTATCCTCAAACCTGTTGTCGAGACCCTCAGGATGTGTAAGTCTGGGTCTGTGGTATGGTCCGCTGCCATGCTGCCGTAATCCAGGCCCAGATGGACTGCTCCTGCCACAGCCCGTGACAGGCAGTCCGCCACCTGGTTGTTCTTACCAGCCACGTGCCGTAAATCCGTGGTGAACTCGGAGATGTAGGACAGATGACGTTGTTGGCGGGCGGACCACGGCTTGGCCACCTTGGCCATGGCGAAAACCAGCGGCTTGTGGTCAACAAAAGCGGTGAAGTGTCGACCTTCCAGCAGGAAACGGAAGTGCCTGATGGCGAGGTAGAGACCCAGCAGCTCCCGGTCAAAAGTACTGTACTTCCGCTCGTTGGTTCGCAGTTGACGGCTGAAGAAAGCCAGCGGCTGCCAGGCCCCGCCCACCCACTGCTCGTATACGGCACCGACAGCGTAATCCGAGGCGTCTGAGGTGATGGCGATGGGGGCTATGGCAGAAGGATGTGCAAGCATAGCGGCGTGCGCCAGGGCCGCCTTAGTTTCAGCAAAAGCTTTGTCCCTGCCCTCAGTCCAGTCCACAGCGTGCGTGGGCTTACCTTTCAAAACCTCGTGCAGGGGCTGCATGAGCTGAGCGGCTCGAGGGATGAAACGATGATAAAAGTTTACCATGCCAAGAAATTCCTGCAGGGCTTTTACGGTCAGGCCATGTTGGTTGAGCCGTTTGAAAAGTGTTCGGAGGTGCAACAGGTGCTGAGATTCGGAAGTGCTTGCTACCAGAATGTCGTCCAAATATACAAATAGAAAAGGCAGGTCCCGTAAAACAGAGTCCATGAGGCGTTGAAAAGCTTGGGCTGCGTTTTTAAGTCCGAACGGCATCCTTAACAACGTAGTAGTACCGAGTTGTATCAGCTGTTATGTCCCGCAATGCGAACTGTGCCTCCGTCTGGGCAAACCACGCCGTCGCTGAAGATTCCCAGAATTCGGGGAGCTTGAGGGCCACAGCGTGCACGGCCATGGTCGGGTCCCGTTCGTTAAACACGTCAACAAACGAACGTCAAGGTCACCAGTGTGGAAATTGCGATGCAACACAAGGGGCAACTTCCATCAAGTTGGACACACAAATTGTGCTCCGTTTATTAGCATCAAAACAATAACAAACAAAATGGCTTTTAACATCCCAGCATGCCCTGGGGTCTCAGACGTCACCACGTTCCCATCATGCCTTGGGATCCTGACGTCATCACGTCACCCGGCATGCCCCGGGGGTCGACGTCATCGCCCTCGTAGGAGACTGACGCCGACTGTGCCTATAATGAGCGCGAGGGTGAATTATGTAAGTCCCCTATTCACTACAGGATAATTAAAAGAAGTCATTGAGGGAGTGGAGTTTAGCTGCAGGATCTGATCTGTGTTAAAGTCAGAGCACAGCGTTCCATGGAAGTTCTGGGTAAATGTTTCCGGTTTCTTGAAAGACGTGTTTAGCTTCAGTTCCCTGTCACTGCATGGCAGAGGTTTTTTGGGGGGGAATTTGGTCATGCTGAGAGAAGTTTCATTATAATGAACACACTCTCTCAGGAGGACAGACAGATGTAAAGTCCAGTTGGAGATGATACTAATGGTATGAACATGGTTCAATAAAAAAAGGACACCAATTGTATCAGTCAAAAGTGACTCTCAAAGTTGTGAAGCTGTCAACCTACAAAAATATGTCAATGATTTGTGAGTTGTGCCACCAAATATTATACACCTTTTTCAAACCACACTCTGAAAGCTCCAAATCCCTCTGCTCAGAAAAAAACGTTAACTAGACGCATCTTCAAGCCCCTGTGTAATTAGAGGGGACTTCCTACTGGACTAACTGTGTAGACCCTCGAGTGCCGAGCATGAAGGAGTCTCCACCCTTAACTCAGATGCAGCCTGCATTGAAACAAGCTCCTAATGTTCTGCCATGGTTTGCTGCTGCTGAAATTGTTTTCTTTTCTTTTAATGGGAAGCTGACTGTAGCAAGTTTGGCACCATGAATCCAGTCTTTGTCCCAGTTGCTGCATCTGCTCACTACTTTAAACTGCTTTGGAGTGTGTGTGTGTGTGTGTGTGTGTGTGTGTGTGTGTGTGTGTGTGTGTGTGTGTGTGTGTGTGTGTGTGTGTGTGTGTGTGTGTGTGTGTGTGTGTGTGTGTGTGTGTGTGTGTGTGTGTGTGTGTGTGTGTGTGTGTGTGTGTGTGTGTGTGTGTGTGTGTGTGTGTGTGTGTGTGTGTGTGTGTGTGTGCCATAAGGTCCACCTGGATTACTGGGAAAAATATATGTGGGGTCAAATGGTCGTACACTTCTTACTGCTTGGGGGAGTGAAAAGGGATAGTGGACATGGTCCTTTTGATGGAAAATGGACAAAATCATATATTTGTATACAATGTCTTAATGACTTAAATATCAGTTAACTGGTAGCATGTGCACAAAGATCACTGCAGCATTCCAGTCTAGTGGTTCTTCATTAAAAGCCAAAATATAGAAAAAACCTTTTTACACCTATGGTAATGTGAAACTACAGTCAGCATCCTTTTGCCTGTGTGAATGCACGTACCACAGGTAGGTGAAAGTAATGATAATGGACATCAGCAAAAACAGTGAAATTACATACACAAGACAAGGATTGACTATAATCATTTTGCTTTGATCCCTACTCCCCCATTCCATGTGCTTAAGCGTCTCTCGACAAGATACTGAACCCATAATTGCCCAATATGTGTGATGTGAATGTTGTGTGATGTGTAGTAGAGAGAGGGCTGCACATCTGCACTGTATGAATGTATGCGTGAAAGGCAGAGCCATACTGTGAAGACCTGTGAGTGGTCATGAACACTAAAACTACAGACCATTAACCATTCAACAATTTGATTAAGGTTTGATTATAAACTGTATTTTACTTTCCAGTACTGGAACAGGTTTTCATCACCAAAACCAAGTCAAGGCCCACTGATCCATACTCCTCCCCCAATGTCAGTCCCATTCCCTTTTGGGTCAGATGGACTTCACTATATAAAAAGTTTTTTTCTCTGTGCTCATATGGAGTTTGTGTTGGAGCAAGTTTTCTGCTCAGGTCCGGGCTTTTGTTGACATTAGCAGACTATTACTAAGCTATAGTGTTGAACACTGACAGAGGCATTGAGGAAAAGCACTTGGGAGTGAGCATACACGTCATCCTTTCATGAGAAAGACATGTGAGCGTATTCCTATGCAGGATTGTAGACACTGTACTAGTGCCACATGATTGGCCAAATTGCATGAATAATATCAATCAATCAATCAAATTTTATTTGTATAGCCCATATTCACAAATTACATTCATCTCATAGGGCTTTAACAGGGTGTGGCATCCTCTGTCCTTAACCCTCAGCAAGAGTGAGGAAAAACTACTAAAAACCCGGGGTTAGGGATGGAGAAGAGGAAGGAGAAGCTGGAAAAATAAGCTCTGTGTGTCATGTGTCATAAAATAGAACAAGTTACGTTCTGCCGCACTAATTAACTCTAACTATAAGCTTTATCAAAAAGAAAGGTTTTGAGCCTACTCTTAAACAAACAGATGGTGTCTGCCTCCCGAACTGAAATTGGTAGATAATTCCACAAGTGAGGGGCTTGATGGCTAAAAGCTCTGGCTCCTACTCTACTTTTAGAGACTTTAGGGACGACAAGTAGGCCTGAATTCGTGGAGCGGAGTGCTCTAGAGGGTTTATAAGGTACTAACAGCTCTTTAAGGTAAAAAGGCGCTATATTATTAAGGGCCTTGAAGGTGAGGAGGAGAATTTTAAATTATATTCTAGATTTAACTGTAAGCCAGTGTAGCGAAGCTAATACTGGAGAAATGTGCTCTCTTTTCTTTGTTCTTGTCAGGACACGTGCTGCGGCATTTTGGACAAGCTGTAGAGTCTTTAAAGACTTACTGCTGGAGCCTGATAATAATGAATTACAATAGTCCAGTCTCGATGTAACAAAGGCGTGGACTAGTTTTTTGCATCTTTTGCAAAAGGACATGCCTGATTTTTAAGATATTACGCAAGTGGAAAAAGGCAGTCCGAGAAATTTATTTTAAGTGACTATTAAAAGATAAATCAGGATCGAAGATCACTCCCAAGTTCCTGACTGTTTCGTTGGAAGCAAGGGCAATGTCGTCTAGAGCAGCTATATCGTTAGATAATTTATCTCTAAGGTGTTTGGGGCCAAGTATTATAACCTCTGTTTTGTCTGAGTTTAATAAGAGAAAATTGCGGGTCATCCAGGTTTTTATGTCCTTGAGACATGCTCGAAGTTTAGTTAATTGATTACTTTGTTCAGGTTTTATTGACAAGTATAACTGGATGTCATCCGCATAGCAGTGGAAATTTACCGAGTGTGTCCTGATAATGTTTCCTAGTGGAAGCATATATAATGAGAATAAAATTGGGCCGAGCACAGAGCCCTGTGGAACACCATGGTTAACTTTGGTGCGCACAGATGTCTCATCATTAATTTACACGAATTGGGAGCGATCAGAAAAATACGATTTAAACCAGTTAAGGGCGGTTCCATTAATATGAATTAACTGTTTGAGTCTTTGTAATAAAATTTGATGGTCAATTGTGTCGAATGCTGCACTGAGATCTAACAGAACGAGGACAGACACAAGTCCCTGATCTGAGGCTATTAAAAGGTCATTAGTGACTTTTGCCAAGGCTGTCTCTGTGCTGTGATTGGCTCTAAACTGCGACTGAAAGTCTTCATATATATTATTTTCCTGGAGAAACTCACACAGCTGATTGGCTACCACTTTTTCTAAGATTTTAGACATGAAGGGGAGATTAGATATTGGTCTGTAATTGGCTAAAACCTCTGGGTCTAGGGTGGGTTTTTTGAGAAGGGGTTTGATTACTGCTATTTTAAAAGACTGTGGTACATAACCTGATGATAATGACAGATTGATTGTGTTAAGTAACGAACTATCAATTAGGGGCAGAATTTCTTTAAGTAATTTTGTAGGAATGGGATCTAAGATACAGGTTGTTGATTTAGAACCTGAGATTATTTTGGTAAACTGATCACAAGTGATCAGAGAGAAGCTGTCTAAGTAATGGGTAGGATTCTCAGCCATTTCTGAGATCTCTGTTATTGTGAGGGTATTAGTGCCAATTGAGGGCAGGAGATGGTTGATTTTATTTCTAATAGTTAGAATTTTATCATTAAAAAAGGTCATAAAGGTATTGCTATTTAGGGATCGAGGAATACTTGGTAATAATAAACAGGTGCTCCTAATAAAGTCAGTGAGAATCTTTACTCTTTGTGTATTTGGTTCAGCATATCTCTCTCTCCCCTCAGAAGACACACCAGCAAGCCTGTGCGGAAAAAATGGGAGAAACAACGTCAGATGGGGGAAACAACTTCGTATTTTTTTTGGTGGAGACAGGACCAAAAAAAAACAAAACAGGGCCTCCTTGAAAACACATGGTGAAATGTGGGAACAATTGTGAATAATTTCCAAGAGGGGTGTTGCATATCCCTGCTTTGCAAAGAGACAGATGGGTGGACAAAAAAAAAGGAGCTGCGATTCTTGTTTCCATTGACTCAAGGCTTCATTGATTGGCTGCTTGGCAGAGGTCCAGGATGAGGCGAGGCTCCTGGCCTCTCAGCTCTCCCAGGAAGGCACTGCGGCAGCAGGGCTGGCCAGAACTCAATGCTGGGCCTGTTCTCTCCATGTGGGTCAGGCCAACATCTGATAACCTAGCAGGTCTCCGCAGAGTGGATGGCCAATAAGATGGTTCCTCTCCTTGTCTCCAGTGGAATCTGGAATCCTGATTGTAAAGTTTATGTAAAGGAATGGAAGTCAGTGAAGGATACAAGTAACATATAGATAATTCCACCTTGATTGACCCCTGAGTGTAAATCAACGTCATACAACAGTCCAAGTATAGAATAAATAATGGTAGAAGAACGATGGATTAAATTAGAACTATATAAGAACAATTAAACACAGCATTTAGATATTAAGTAGTGCAAATGCAATATATTTAGGGTTGCACCGGCGACATGTACGTTACATATGCTACTGTAAAAGAACACCATCAGTTAGTTACAATGGTAATGAGATGGACATCATGAGTAAAATATGGTTCAGTGTCTTCACACATGTATGAATGTGATTAGGTTCCATTAAGAAAACATTTATTTAAACATGTATTAAGTTCAATGTGGCATAAGATTAAATATGATTAAACGAGTAGGAATCTTTCAGACTTGTAGAATATTACACACTATTTGAACTGTAATTTCATCTCTATTTGCCACAGCTTCTTCAAATGCTTCTGTCATGTGGGTCTCCCAAAACTTTAATATATAAATATACTTTTAAATAACTTTGTATATTTTCAGCAATTCACCTGTGAAAATCTTGGTCAATTAAGATTTAAGTGAGTAAGCAATACAACGGAAGAAGTCAAGTGAGCTGAGAGGTGATTTGAATGAGCTTTGATCGTGTATAGAATTGTGTACTGAAGAATTTATCTGTTATGTTAAATGTTGATGTCAGTTGTTGGTTAGTAAATTAAATACCGACAGAACTATATATAAATAATAGTTTCTGGGGCATTTTTGTGTTGCACCAGACACAGATAAGAGCCACAGTGAGGTTACATCCTAAGGAGGAAGTTTTGAAGTAGCTACAAAATGCTTATCTCGGTGTAATCAAGACCAGTGGTGGGTCTGTGTCTGCGTGGACAAAAGGTTCTGTTGTGCTTGATAGCCTGGGAAGCCGAGGTGCTGATTGGTAGAGTATACGCTAGAGGCAAAATACTTTCTGAGCTTTCATCATAATAGGCTCAAACTTGCACAGCTGTACCATATAACAGAGAATAAGACAATGAGGAATTGTTGATGCTGGAGCAGTTCTTATTCATGTGAATGTTTGTAGATTTAAATGTACATTTGTGAATCATTTCCTAAAAGATGATCAAATAAAAAATTTGAATCAAAAAGGTCAAGCGGCCAATGGTGGGCAACATTAAGCGAACACAGTTACTTTAAATACGTGTAGATATCCAATTATTCCAGCTGTGGAGGAAATGTAAAAATAAGAGTTTAAAACTTCATGCTACTATTCATTCATTCATTGTACCCCATGATGATTTGTTTCTAACCATTCCTCGTGACTTAACTTTCAGGTAAATCTCTGCAATCCACTATTGACTTTGCACTGCTGAACATAACCATTGGTATGTTACATAAAATGTGTATTATTCAATGATGTATGTGCAGTTAGAATTTGAGACTGCAATTCAAGTAACTTTTGCCCCAAAAAACTGTTCCAATCAACCAAAGACTGAGTATGCCTGCTGTGACCCTACACCTCTATGGTATTGGGTGTAGCTATTGTTTTACACATCCTTGGTATGATGCTATGTTCATATAGCATCATATATAAAAGTATATAACTCCGATTAGAACTGTTACATTACAGAGCAAACAAACAACTATAGTATGTATGATTGATCAGTGTATCTACCCCTCTTGGCTCTTGACATAAGTTAATCATGAATTATTAGTTTCCATTGAACAGGGAAAACACAGGACAAAAACAAAGTACTGGACAAAATATGTTTTGGTGAAAGACTCAAAAAACAATGCTCACTACCAGATAAGTAAATCTAGTTTTAGTTGACAAACCCTAAAGTTAAAACTTGTGATGGATTAGACTGTGCTTGACGGACATTTCTCTCAGTCTCCATTTAGTTTTGTTGCACATGTTGGGGCCTGACAGATTACACCGTCATCAATGAAAGCCTGTTGGTTTTAGGTTTGCTAACCTCAGCAAATTCCTAGATAGTTCAACCAATCTTTGATCTGAGCAGAGGTCTCATTAGACAGATGATTCACCTGGATGTTGATGCCTCTTTTCAGAGCAGACATTTAGACTTGTTTGGGCAAGAGAAGCTCAGGTGTTAGAAACTCAAATGATGGTAATGACTCCACTTCGTTTGGGTGTGGTGGTAAGTGATACCAGTGAGCCATTATGGACATCTCCAGGGCCAAAGAACTACCAGCATAGATAAATGGAATTGGTCATGTTATATTTTCCAACAGTATACAGCACATCTAAAGCTACATACTCATTTCTACATTTTCAGTTGAAAACCCAATAACTCTGCTGGGCCTGTTAGAAACGATGACCTGGACACTCACAACCACTTGCCTATAGGGTCAGGCTCCTATCACATAAACACTTCAAGAGGCAAACAACCACCATTGGTCTCGGATACCAGTGTAGAATATAACAACGATAATCAATTACAATTACAATTGCTGACAGGAGTGCATGTGTTCCTTTACAACAACTGTAAAGCACTTAAATTCTGCATTTAACAATCATACAATTGTTTACCTGCGTAAGAGATAAGCAAAAGTAATCTGCTGTGATCACATAGAATACGTTTTCAGATGTGTTATAGAGACTGATACAGAGATCATTTTAGTTTGAAAACGCCTTCTTCAAACAAAAACGTGGTAGCATGGATGTAGCGTTAGTGTCTGTCATGGGAAAAGGTCACATGCTACATGATGACAATGTGACCTTTCTTTGAAAATAATTTAGTCAGCTTATAAAGGAAAATTTCACAAATTTTTACATACATTACATACACGCACATCCCCACTTATTAAGACTTAGAAAAAAATAATAATGGTAAAGTCATAGTAATTCAAGTGATTCTTTCAGCTTAAGTTTCGAAATAATGCATCTTCCAACAGAAAGTAATACACTTTGGATGTTGAGCTGTGAGGAGTCGTCTGACAGAGATAATCAAACTAAAGAGGCTATGAGTTGCATTATGTGAACTGAAGGATCCTTTATTCCAACTAACTCTTATTTCAATCAGGAGAGACTTGGTTTTTACTTTAACAACGTTTATTTTTACAATGCACGAAATGAATATACATTTGTAGTCTTTGGCATTTTAGACCCCTGTGTGATGTCATCAGGATTAGAAGGGGGTGGAGCAGAACTTCGTACAGGAATACCCCCCCGGGGTCTAGACACTGGTGGTGGTTCATCAGTTATAGTTTGTTTAGATGGCCAATATATGAGCATTGCCCTGCTGGACTTCCTAAGTGTGACATCCTCTGTCCTTAACCCTCACAAGAGTAAGGAAAAACTACAAAAAACCCTTCTTGAAGGGAAAAACATAGAAACCTCAGGAAGAGCCACATGTGAGGGATCCCTCTTCCAGGACGGACAGAAGTGCAATGGATGCCACGAGTAACAAGTGTTTTCAGGCAGTCAGCTGCCACCATAGCCTGCAATCCATTGTCATCAGGATCCGGAAGAGGTGATGAATGTTCTTCTCAGGACTGGAGGAGATTGGGGTGGAGGAGGGGTTGTGAGAGTCACTGCATTGACGCTGGCTGAGGAAGAGGAAAGAAGGGATTTTTAAAGTTAGACAGCTGCTGTGTGACTGGCTGAAGGAAACCCGCGCAGACCTGATTGGATGTTTGGGATCAGCTAACAGTGTGCAGGTTAAGCTCTCCTGTGGGCGTTCCCGATATTTAGGACCACCTGCAGTCAGCTGATCTGTATGCAGGTTTAAGTCTTCCTTATTGAACTTACGCTGAGCTCCATTTTAAATCTGTCTCTTGTCTGTTCCCTGCCGTTACAGATGTGCATCACTAAATTACTTCAGTGCCCTTTAAATGGTGCAATCCAATACAGCTGAGGAATGTGGGGAAGGTGTGCCATTCTTCTGACTGAGTTACAGTGGAAGTGATATGTGGCTCAGACCCTGTACTTTGAACATCTTTGAGCCACTTTGAACCCAGAAAAATGCAGCCTCCTGAGACAAATACAAGACTTGTTTGTTTTGTGTTTTAATCATCCTACAGTTGGGTCCGTATGCTGGTATATACATATTATGTGACAGTGGGCATTTATCAATTGGCAGTGAGTCTACACACAGCAATATATACAAATATTTGGTTGTATAGGGCAATTATCGCCAGTGTAGAAAATAAATGAAAATGTAAATTCTTATTTCTTAATAAAAGAGCTGATATTTATTTAAAGTTAAACACTTGTTGCTATAAACACTGTTCATGTTCATGAAGTGTGCTGTACATTGTTTCCCTATTCCCAATGTCTTATTACAGCTGATTCTACCACTTCATGGTCTTTGACACCCTTTGTCCCATGTGTCAGATGTAGCTGAGGAGATTTAGAGTAATGAGTAACTTAAATATTAGTGTTCATACACTTCACTCTATGTAACAACATTTATTTAATTGTTATTGGGTCAAATGTCATTTCCACATTTAAATACCGTGGGTTGCCATATTGTCCCTTTTATAATAACCCTTGTAAACAAAGTTACTAAATGGATTGTAATATGCAGAGTATATTATTTAATACATCACTTTAGTGCATCTGTTGTTAGATAAAACATCTGACAAATATCTGGTATGAATTTTAACAGCAGCAATGTGCACAACATTTTAATCATGCAAGATCACATTGATTGAGGTTTTGCCATATGTTGTATTTGCGTATCAATTTTATTAAGACTGAAAACAGTAGGCCAATAACCTCGTCCAAGGAGGTTTGTCGACATGATTACACATTAAATGCTGTTGTGGATCCGAACAAAGATGTTTTGAAGAAGACCAGAAAATACCTGTTGAGACTGACAATATAAATCATGTGAGAAGTAGAGTCATTTAGCACACGTTAACAGTTTACAGTGTGTTAAAATTGTATGTAAAGCTTGATCTTCAGTTGTTTAAATCTCTGCAGCATCCAAAGGCAGTGCCATAGTGCAGTCCTGTTCCGTACGGCTGTTCAGTGTGTTTTCATTAAATGGCCTGAAAACCACACCAGGCTGTGGTATAATCCCACAGACCTCTGCAGACGTAAGAAAGTTGGTTATTACTTGAAATTCATAATCTTTTTATGAGGGAGACATTCAGTCTTTAGGGATAATGTTCTCACTCTGTTTACAAGTTTTTGTTCAGCAAACATCGTATTTCACCATTTTAACCTTCCAATACATGGCAGTGCAAACCCTGTTTAAACGTTTATGTATATGTATGAGGTGACATTGGTTAGGATGATAGAAACTCTTGTATAGTTTTGTGAGTATTTTCACAAAAGCATTAAAATAACTAGCTGATGGAAATAGAAAATGTAAACAGAAAAAACTACAATAATGGTTCTTACTGTTAATGTGGTTGATGTTTAAATAAACAGACAGTTTCCATGGTTCTGTCTGGCCGTTGAGTCCCATGCACGCCCACACATGTGCATGCACACATCCAGTCAAAGAACGTGAACACCCGCCTGTGTTTTAGGAGTGACACGTGCAAAAGTACGTGCAAGTGCATGGCAGAGTTACTAATGTGATACAAACCGATCACATTATAACATGAAACCTTCTTATTGGATTGGATTGGATTCAATTTTATTGTCATTACACAGAGTACAGGTACAGAGGCAATATCAAACAATATCATCCACTGTGCTCAATAAATGCTGAATATCAGATCCATGTAAATGAGCCCTATCCCATGCTATCACATGCTTCATCCAAACAAGAATTTCCTGTTATAACAAATCAAGAATTTATCATATGATTAGTTTGTATTTTATAAATATGTAACATAACAAATTAACATCTTATGAAAAATGTTAATATTGGTTTCATAAGAGTGGTGATGGCATTTCTACAGGGTCAGACCTTGTATTATCACTTTAAACAGACTGTGAATGGTATGATAGCGAAAGAGAGAAAGAACGATCAAATGTGATCTTTTACATTTTATGCACAAACAAATTAAATCAGTTGAACAAACTAAGAAACACATTGAGAGTGCCAATTTAGTTTTGCTTAGATTCTTCGTAAATCAATGAAGCAGTGTGTGAAAATAAAGTTTCAAAAAACCTGGACAACCACAGTAACAGGCTGACCACCAATCTCTCTCTCTATATATATTTATTCAATTTTCAATCATGTTAAGTACAATCTTGTCAAACAATTGAATGAAAGGTCCAACTTACATAAATGCCTTCTCACTGGGATTTCAAACAGGCAGCAGAGGCCATTGTCACTCATGGTTATCAATCCCGGCCTCAATTGTAAAATCAGTTCAATCCACCAATGCTGCAGCCTGTGAAACAACAAAACAACACTTTTCAGTGTTGTCTCTCTCTGAGCGGCTCTCTCCATAAATGTGCTGTAAAGTCTGAGTGAAGCCGCGAGGAACATTACCGAACAGTTCACCAACTGTGTGAGTGAATGAATGCAGCAAAGCGTGTCAGAAACCTTCCAGACAAAATGATCAATACACATCTTCTTCTTGTGGTTTGTCTTTGTCTTTATAACAGAGTACATTACAGGAGGTTCAACAACACTCACATCACACGGAAACAGATATACAGCGCCTCCAGAGGGTCACCCTGGGAATCTGAACAATATTTGGTGTCTGCTCACAATACATGTATTCTCCATGATACATAGAAAACAGCTCATCTGTATTATGACAGAGTAAAATGTTTTATGTTGTGAAGCGTTCCCTCAGCTGTGGCTGGCTCAGGTGCACAATTGTATCATTGCAGCTGGACAGATTCAAACACAGGGTTATGAGGCTGTTACCTGTAATAGTGGCTGTAAACCGATCCTTGTATTTTTGACTAAGTCAAGCTATGGATCCATGACAATGACTGATAAAATGGGTTTTAAATCCTTCAGATTTTTTACTCTTTAGTCATTTTCAGACTTGAATTATGGGTAAAATATGGAGAATTGGCGACGGGGTCGTATTCTGTTTTTCCCACACAGAAGAAGGTTCTCAACACAGACCCATTCACAACAGCATCAAATTCTCAATTGACAGTGTTTAGGATTTGATGTACTGGATCCACGTCAAAAAGGCTAAATTGAGTTGCATAATCCACCTTTATATATGAATTTCGGTTTGAGTATCAAGGCAAATTTTGCTGAATGTTGGACGACAATAACCGGTTGTTCTGTAATTAACTGTTTGCTTTAGAGCCAGTTTGGAGATCTATAATGATTAGGCCTACTTATGCTACCTAACTGGTTTCTATCAGCCAATTACCAGGCTGAAGAACTCCATATCTAGCTACCCAATATTTTGTGAGCATTCATTTCACAGTGCCTCTTTCTGTTGTGGCTGAGCCTTTACAAAGCTAAACAAAGAACAACCCGATAAATAAAGTAATCAATCTATCTATCTATCTATCTATCTATCTATCTATCTATCTATCTATCTATCTATCTATCTATCTATCTATCTATCTATCTATCTATCTATCTATCTATCTATCTAACCCTCTAACCCCTCAAATTTATTTCAAAGTGTATCCACAGTGTTTTAACAGCTTTGGTATTTGAGATGGAAGATTTTGGGGGGAAAGATATGAGGCAAAAAGAAAAAGGATGTATTTTCAAAGTTAGCCTCTGTGGAGTCAGATCATCAGGAATGAATCTGATATCAGTAATGTGGAGCAGATGAGAGGAGGGCATGGAAAAAATATCAATTTTTAGTTATGGGGGGCGTTTAATCTTGGTTTCTGTTATTCACTCTTGACATTTTTTGCACGAGATGAGCAGTATTCCAACTTCCCCTTTACTGAATACCGCAGTGGTAACTGTGAGCCATATTTGTGCACACACAAGCAGTGCTCAAAGCACTGCTACCCCAACCTCCCGCCTACTCTCTTGATTCACCTACCACCTACTCAACCACCCACGCACACACTCCCAGTTTGAGTGCCTGCCCAGCTCCACAGCAGCCTGGTGGAATCAGATCTCCATTACTTCCCCTGAGGCTGGAGGCAGTTACTCCCAGCAGCCCCTGAACACCATTAACAGCCTGGTGTATTGGCCTATGTCTGTCAGCTCAGAGCACAGTGTTTCCATCTGGAATCCAGGGTTATACGTTCTTGCTAATAAGTTTTGATATTAAAATGAAAATGAGATTTGCCCAGACTATGTTTTAACTCTGTCTCTGGAAAATAATACTCTGTCCAAACTATCTTAATCATATCCTAATCTTAATACCTTAAAACACATTCTACATGACCATTCGCGTACACTGGTTATGTGTGTGCAGGTAGATTTGATTGCCTTGATTCTAAAATAGGAGAATGCTGTTGGTTTCCCATCATCTGACAATAGTTCTTCAAATTAAATTTTTAGTTGTGATCATGCTGATGAAGGTCGTCTACCATTCACAAATATTTAATTTTAAACCAAACCAAGATTCTTGACTGTGTCTATAATTTTTGGGCTTAAATGAAACAAATCCCAGCCATAGCATCGTCGCATCATAAATCACGTTTATATGATTTGTAATGGTTTAGAGGACACAGAGTGCTGATTGGATCAGAAAATGTTAAAGGTTGGATTGAATCACTAAAGCTGCTTTCAAACATGCACTGAACTCTGGATAATCTCCTAACATTCTCTGGTGGGGTTGTATGTAAAAATGCTAATGTACTAGAGAGAGCCTGCGGAAATTTTCCTGCCAGAGATACTCTGGCATGTTCAGTGTAAAGGAGTGGGTGTTCTTTGTTTCTTATGCGACAGACGTGGAATTGAAAAAACTAAAAGAAAAAGAAAACAAATATCTCAGGTGGATAGGAGGTGCCACACATGTAGAAGACACGGACGAAGATGTCAAGGGAGCTTTTGGTGATAAGAGTGGACACCAGAGTTCAGGTACTGTTAACAAAAATATGTGATCTCTGCAGCAGAATATATACATCACACCCTGCCTCTGCCTCACGCTCCACCCCTCACCTGAACGCCTCAGAGTAGAGGCCTGTGAGTGGAGAATCTCCTGCTGCGTTGTTCATTTGTGAAAGGCAAAATAGTGTGGAAATTCTCAGAAGTTCATGTCTGAAAACAGCCTTATACATCTGGCACTTACTTCTTTTATGTATTGTTCTGTTTTTATATTTCAACTTGCAACCTTCATGTGTTGTGCTAACATTGTCCTTGCCACCTTCATTGTAGACAAGATTTGTAAAAATAAAGACTTAACACAATATTTCGTACATCAGGGCAAAGCAATGTACAGCAGAGGTGGCAGACGAGTGCATAGTTAGCATCACCCAGTCATATAGGCCACATTCAATGGAATGATAGTTATATGAATTTAAATTTGGTAGAAGAAATGCTAAGAAGATACTAAATTAAAAGCAAACATATTTTAATTATTTCCACTTGGTCCATAAATGCAGATATCTACCAGACCGACCAGACGGCACCACCACTGTAACCTGCAAAACATTGGCAAATATATTGGTTAATGCTGGCAAATATGCTTTTGTACATTTGCAAGGGGAAAGCAGAAGAAAGAAGGAGGCTTTTCAGAAGAATCCAACAGGAAGCCAGACTGGGCCTAAGGATGCTTATCTTACATCCGGCTGCATTTATCTTCCCTGCTTGATATTCAGCACTAAACACACCTGGACTAAGAATACCAGGTTAGTGTGCTAAACTACTAGTGTGACTACTTAAATTAAACATAAAACACATACAAAAATAAAGAAACAATAAATAATACAAACAAAACATTGGAGAATGAAAACAACAAACACATTTTTCAATATAATTTCATCAAACCTAATGAACAGATGGTTTCATAAATGGTTTTGTAACCTTACTGGAGAATTGTGAATCCATTCAGTGCACAAGCTGACCGGATTTCTCACTGACAGACAGTGAGCATGTGCATATAAAATGTGAAAATGTATCAAAGGCAATAATACAAATGACAGTTTGTTGAGCACTTGAGATATGAATATGGTTTCAGAGCAAATGAATTGGAAGCTCAAGGGTACTCTGGATAATTTCTGGCTCTTTAAAATGCAAATACTGCTTCCACGTTGCATGCTAAAACAGATAATACTTACACAACGGTCATTTCAGTAACACATTCTTTTCACTTGAGAAGGAGGCCAACACTTACGTGAATGTAGTTGTGTGGGTGGACAGAGCTTGGGGAGGGATTAAGCGATTTGAGGAGACAAATACAGAACAAGGCCTACCAGAACCCCAGCAAGCAAGCTGAAGGCATCATGCTCTCTGAGAGATGAACAGAGCACCCGGGCAAAAAATAGAAAATCAACTCATTAACTAGGGTCAACAGAACTTATTTATTTGACTCGATAACGCTTCATGTTTGCTAAATGACAGTCACACAACCACCTCCCTGAGCTCAGCACCAACACATGTGACAGGAGATGGAAGTGTTGTGTAGTGAGTGTGTTCCATGCACTACACCGCCTGTAGCTCTTAAAATGCTAAATTAAGTGTAACTGATGTTGTTGGAGTGGGAAAGCAACGCTAGGACGAGTCTGCAGACTGATACCACTTTCACAACACAAACCTTGAAGCAGAATATTGAGCTTCTGCTCAACTTAACTTTGTGAAATGTTGTCCGAACGTATGGAAGTTCTGTTAATCCAGCAAGAAGTCACCAGAAGATGCTCAACACAGTTTCGATAAGATATTACTATAGGTTAACAAAAGATTATTTTCAGTCAGTCCTGCACCACCTGTACAACATTACAAAGTTCCAGACATTAAAAGACAAATGTTCCAAATGTTAAAGAATTCTGTTGAGTTTGGATGATAATCGATAATGAGGCAGAAATTATGGATTTAAATAATAATAAACCCTAAATAGATTAGGGAAATCCCTATCTACTCAGTTGTGATTCTGTCGTTGTTAACCCGCAGCTCTCAGCTTTGTCTCATGAAGCTCATTTTTTGCAGCACAACGAAAGAAAAACGTCTGCAAGACCAAGTTTCATCCCCAATTTGAGTCCGCATGTGTGTACCTGTCTGTGTATGTGTGTATTTGTGCTTGTGTACATATGGATGTGTATCTCTACAGCTACATATTTTGGTGTACATCGACCGCAGAGGCTGTTTTCAAAATGTGTGCGACAGAGTGAAACACACACATCAACACACCATCCAGCCTGTTACACTGACAAACATCAGCCCAGATTTTATTATATGCATCAGTGACACTGAAAGTCAAACAATCTGTGCTTTAATGTGTTGACATGATCAGCTTGTGTATCTTGAGCTGTGTGCATGCAGCACACTGAACATTAATAAGACCATGGCACACACTTGCAAACACATGCACTGCTGTTGTGTTCATTCTTGCCGTGTACATGCACAAGAAGTAGAAAATGTGAGCAGTGCAAACACCAGACAATTTGATTATATACATATGGAAGCTCAGGATCCTGAGGCCTAATGTCATTACAGTCATAGAGCTGCTAATAATACCGTTAAGCAGAGTGAACGTTTGAGTAGTTGTGTGGTGTTTGCAGAGATCTACACAGTGTTTTTGACAGGAGCATTAAGCCTGGTGTAAACCCATCACACATCCCCGCTGCAGGGACTCTCGACACACACTGGACTCTCATGCTGACACTTTACTCCCAGTACAATCAAATTTGGCATTTTTGAAAAGGCCGTCAAAACTGCTGCAGTTGTGAAAAGAGCGAAGTCAAATGAAAGAGCAAAGTCTGTGTGTTTATTGATGCACACAGTGGATGGAGGAGCTTGTGATTCACAGTGGGAGGAAGTGCTATAACTGGAAACACATGATGTTACTGACCAGCATTACTGGGGTGCAGAAAACATATGTGAAGGCATCATGCTTTACCTAACTGTATGAGAGGTTACTTCTGGTTTTAGGCTGAGACATAAATTAAACTGAAAAATATAGTTTTACTTTGAGAGAAATATACTGTTGTTTGCTTTCAGTACAAGAGAGAGTGAGATGAGCAGACGGATCAGTGTAAAATACATTCAGTTCCATTTAGTTGTTTCATGTATAATGCCAGATCATTAAATATGTTTTCTCCCAAGACTCTTTAGAGAAAAAGATAGAACCCTTTCATTATAATAGAGAGAAACACAACCGTTTGCAAAATAAACACTTGGAGACAAATGGAAATATGATAAAAAAAAAGTTTAAACAGTAATCTCCAACAGACCAGACTCAGGGTGGGGAATATACCGCGGTTGGATTAAGAGAAATGAGGGAGAGAATAGAAAGAGGGGGAGAGAGACAAGAGATAAAGAGAGGGGAAGCTGTATACCTCACACACTACAATTTATCAAGAGAGAGAAATGAGTTTAACAAAAATGTATGGGTTCAGTAGAAGCAGATCCAATTCTTGCTAAACAACAGTAGCACACAGTAATTTATCTTAGTGCTATGCGTCTGTACTAAACACACAGACATGTGGTTAAAGTCTACCTCTCTTTCACCTCACTCACTCTCAGTGTTTTTTCCACTATATCAAACCCATTCTCTGACTTATATGAAGAAGAAGAAGCTGGGTGTTGGCAATATGATGACCACTGAAATGAATTAGAACGCATCCAGCACTAAACAAAATGCCTCCAGGGTTTTGTGTCATGAGATTGTGTAACTTAAAATACCTGATTTCACAGCAGTTTAATAAAAAACAATATCATCAAGTTTCATGTTGCAGCTGAATACCCCTCAACTCATCCTCCCCTTCCTAACAGGACAGAGAACCTGTGGTAACCTTCAGTTGTCATACAAACTTAAAAGAGGTTTAGTTTGTCCAGTTTTGGGTACTGCGAAAAACATGGCGGCCAACGTAGAGAGGACCTGCTCAGATGTAAATATAAAGTATCTAAATATAAAGGGCTCATTCTAGGGTAAATACAACTTGTACAATTGTGGAACTAATTGTACTATTAGTACAACATAGATGATCACCCACTGGTGAACACTTCAGTAGGATATTTTATATTCAATTTCTGCCAATAGATCCATTGCACCTAAATCGTACACAGTGGACCTTTAAAGTCACGATTTGAGCATTTGTCTTTGTATAAGGAATTTTAGCTCCATATACATATTTTTTTATCTCATGTGGTGTACCCCAAGACTCTGTTTTACATCCATTATTGTTTAATTAATACTTGTTGCCTCAAATTATTGAGAAACACAACATGAGTTACCACAACTATGCTTATGACACACAACTCTGTATGTCCATATCCCTGAATGATCTGAGCCCTATTGACACACTGTCAGGATGCATCAAAGATATTGGCATATGGATGTCTTTATAATTATTTTACAGCTACCTCTCTTTGCAGAGCCACATCAACAGCATAGTTAAAATTGGATTTTATCATCTAAGGAAAATGCTTGTTAGCTATGGACCACTTTGATCATCTGGAGAAGCTCATCTGGTTGTTTCCCTGGGTGTCAACAAAAAGTGGTGAAAGTGCCTTTAGCTTTTATGCTCTAAGCCCCTGGAACATTCTACCATATCATATCAGGTGTGCTCCCAAACTACATTAACCCAATCCTCCTATTGTTAGGTCTTGCTTAGAACTTCTTTTAATTGTTTTTAATTAAATTTACATATAAAAATTCCAACCCAATCCTCCTATCATTTTATATCTTACTTTTTTATTAACATGGTTTAGTGGCTGCAACTTCTGTGGTAGCTCACAATGTGTGCATTGTGCTTCTACCTGGAATGACGTGCTCCATAGATAAAGATTTGCTTGCTTTGCTATTGTAATACAGTCAAGCAGATTCTGCCTTCAGCAAAACAGGACACAAGCATGGACAAAAAATTCTCTCTCACATTTGTATGCATGGACACACACACACGCACACACACCTACACACACACACACACACACACACACCTACACACACACACACACACCTACACACACACACACACACACAATGTATCCTCTTATTCTCAACAGAGGTCGCAGGACTATTGTCGGCAGCTTTTACTAAAATAACTTATTTTACAGTCCATTACCTTTGAGTCCTGGACTTGCTCTGCAGCACATCATGTCTGCTGCCACATAATGGAAACTTTTGCCACTGCCGAGGTTGTGTTTTTCTCATTTCTCCTCATTGTTTTGTTTGGGAACAGAACACAGCGTGAACCACTTTCTCCTGGATTTCCAGGTGAATCAAGACCAGCACCGTGTTACATGGAGCAGAAACACAGTGTCAGGAGGCTGTTTTAGTGAAAACTGATCCACTCTCAGGCTGTTTGGAAACACTCCAGTTCGCCGGCAGGCTGGGGTCTTCAGAGAGTGTGGGCGGGCTGGCTAGCAGAGTTTGGCACAGTCAGTACTGGTTCAGCCCTGACAGGGGGTTTTGTGAGAGAATATACAGTGTGTGTGTGCGTGAGTGAGAGCATGAGTGTTCAACCGAGAATGAAGTCTAGAAAGCTTCACACACACACACACACACACACACACACACCACACACACACACACACACACACACACACACACACACACACACACACACACACACACACACACACACACACACACACACACACACACACACACTTCCGCAAACTGAAAGGGTATGTGCAGGTTGCATCAAATAGGTACATTTTTAGAACCTATTTGATGCAAGCCTGGAGTGTCAGAAAAAAGATCAAGATAAACCACATGGCTTTGCAACAAGCTGATCATATCACCGATGGAAGAAGTCCACTAACCCAAACCAAACCTATTAAAACATAGATACATAGAAAACGAAAGTGGTGGTGCACAGAGTGTCTGCTTTTTTCATTACTGTCTATTGGACCAACTTTTAGACCTTTTCAGTCTCTCTGCTGTGTCTCCAGTTTCATTTCCTGCAGACTGAAGCCAGTGGAACAGAGGCCGTCCTCCCACATTGAGCAGCATTTGGATCTATAGTCTCACCCCAGCAAAAAACATTTTTGCCTGCTGCCGTCTGGCCGACGGTACTGCAGCATTCGGGCCCGCACCACCAGGCTCAGAGACAGTTTCTTCCCCCAGGCCATAAGACTTTTAAACTCCTCTTAACTGCAATAACTACACTTAACCCGCACTGTGACATCATTGCAAATTTGCACCATTACACAAACTGCACTTTTGTTGCTTTATTTCTCTTCAGTTGTTTTTTAAATATATTTAGATATATATTCCTTATTCTCTTTTTTATATTTTGATATTCTATTTTATCCTATTTTATACTATTTCTATTTTATTTGTTAGGTTGTATTACTTGAGCATTGTTAAAAGAGAGCCTGTGACTCAAGCTTTTCATTGCCAGCGACTGCTTAATGCTATTGTTGTGTATTTGACAATAAAAAATCTTGAATCTTGAATCTTGAATCTTGAAGAGCTGCACTCCTGAAGTGCACACACACACGCACATCTCTCTGCCACTAGTGCAATGTATGATGGTGTATGTTGCTCGGTTACTGACCATCAGTTGTACACTACATTTAATGATGCATTGTGGGAAACAAAATAGGGTCTAGAAAGATTTACTTAGCATTCGGACAGCACTACAAAATGGCAAATCCACTATACAGTGCAATATATAGTGATTGGTGAGTGATTCCGGAAACAGCCTTACATGAGCTCCCTATAGATTTACCCAGGCCAATACCCACTACCACCCTTTTAGGGGAGACAGCTGCTTTCCCCAATTGGACCAGTCATCACCAGTTGACTGGTTGGATATTTGGTCTGATCACTGACCTTAAGAATCATTTGTTGCCTCAACAGGACTGCGTTTTGTTTCCCCATGAGGACAGATGGCCCTGAAAGTGAATGCATGTACAGCAGCAAATAAATGAACATCAGCTGGCGTCGCCCAGGTGTATCACATCAACTGCTATTGCAGAGCCAGTCTCCTCCCCCTTGTGATGTCAGCTGTGGAAGCTGTGATGCTCCGTTTTTCAGTTACATGCTTAATTAATCATCATCAAGCAGAACAGATGCTCACCACAGTTCACCCCAGATTAACTTATACAGTTTCTCATCAATGCCATTGTGAATTAGGTATAATTAGGTTAAATGTACAATTCTGCTGCCTATTTCATACAGTCTGATTGTTTCCAGTAGTTTGAAATTGCACGACAAGTATATTTGTGACCCTAATTTGAACCGTTCTTACTCATACATGCAACAATAGGACATTTATGAAGAGAGACATTTCTCGCCCTCACTATAAAATGAAATGAGATGGGCTTCCGATTATGAGCAACTCACTGTTGTTCAGCCAGTCTTCAAAAACTGGGTTTGACTGACAATTATCTTTCCATTTCTAAACTATCATCTTTAAAGTTGTTCATAAAATACTACTTGTTGTTCATAAAGTACTTCTGTCCGTCCTGGGAGAGGGATCCCTCACATGTGGCTCTCTCTGAGGTTTCTACGTTCTTTTTACCCTGTGAAAAGGTTTTTTTTAGTAGTTTTTCCTTACTCTTGTTGAGGGTTAAGCGCAGAGGTTGCCACACCTTGTTAAGCTCTATGGGACAAATTGTGAATTGTGAATATGGGCTATACAAATAAAATGTGATTGATAATTGATTGACAACAATTTTTGAAATCAGGATATTGCAGCTGTAGAGGAAACCAGTGTAATTGCCAAAATTACATATAAATAGCATAAAATTACATTTTGATTTATTCTGACACTTGCTAAGTGCAGCGTTTGCCCCTTTTGATCATGTGTTCTTTTAAACAGACTGAGGCACTGGATGGGCATTTCTGGAACTGCATTAAACTGTTTTTTACCATAATCTACCAAAAAGTCTATGTGGCAAAAGTCTGAGGTGATGGTGGCTAAATAAATTAGTTTCAACTTCCAAAACAGCATGATCTCACAAGATTCCATATAAGGCACAGCCCTTTCAGGACAATTTGCACAGTTTTGAGCTTTTCTTGTGTCTAATGGCATTTCCGTCAAGTTTGGGGTGAAGCGTATTTCAAGTGTGAAATAACTAATGAAAAGCAAAAAAATACAAAGTAATGAAATGTACCTGTTTTTCATAGCAGGCTGTCCAAAATGACTCTGATTTGTCCAGATGTTTCTTTGTATGCTTAAGACGTTTACTTTTGTGATGAGGTCCCAGCCAATGGTTCCTTCTGATGACTCTGTCAGACCCTCTTTATGCACCACATCTGCAAAGTGAAACACTGCACCACCACTAATGTGCCAGATAAACCTTCCTGCAGCTCCTCTGCAGTCAGATGAGGCATTTACTTTGTCTTTCTGCCCGGCAGATGTTGTTCTTGTCCAGACTTGCACAGTTTTTCCTAACTACCATTTCTTATTATATTATTTTTGAAGCCTTCCCTGCTTTCTAGGCATCTCTTTAGACAATTCAAACAATCTAATATCAAGAACTTAACTAATGAGTGAATTTTAAGTAAAGGGTATCCACGATCACAATTCATTTTTTCAGTTGTTCATGAATTAAAAGGTAAAGTCCATTGACATTTGACTAAACATTCATTTTAATTTGCTTCAGGGTTTGTGTTTACTTTTTTCTCTCCCAAAATCAAAAAAATATTAAAACAAATTCAGTGGTGCCGAAACATATGCATAAAATTGTGTTTCACTCAAATCCCTATATTTGTCTAACCCTAACCAGGCCACGGTGGAGCAGTTAAACCAGCATCCACACTACCGTGGAGTTTTTGAGTTACCAACAGAGACTTGTGGAAACACTGCTTTCTGAGTTTTGTTTGAGGGGTTGTTTGAGACTGAATGGGCAGAAACAGCCATGAAAATAAATCCCTGCTCATACTTTTCGCCATTGCTGTTTGTCATTCATAGTATTGTCTCTAAGGACAAATTGACAATCTGCGTCCTGTTTACACTGGCATGCAGTGACCGGTGGTCATGGTTTTCAGATGGGTTATTACCGATGGAGATTACTTTTGGTGTGAAGCTAAAATGCTCTTTTGGATTGAGATTGTTTTCATATTTATAATGAAAATGTATTAGTGTGGACGTTTGCCTATATCTGACTCATTTGTTTCTATTTTGTTGATGATCTTTTTAACAACCTCAATAGGCATTTTAGGCCACTGCTGCTCTAACCCTAATCCCTTACAGTGAAAACAGCTGGTAAAAGTCAGGCTAAACATTTAAAATCTAAGCCGTTCTCAGAGCTTACAGCTACAAGCAACAATAATATACAGACAGTAAACACTGACCTATTAATCGTTCACAAGCAGGCAAAACGACTGGGTAACTGACCTCTCGACACACTCCACTCCTCTACAGCCGGAACAAATTGACAGAGAATGAGTGAAGGCAGAGTCAGCTGACACATGAACAGAGAGCCAGCCAAAGCACTGTGAGAAAACCTTTCCTTAACTACATCACTGTCTTGGCATCAGTGTGAACCTGTGTGTGCGTGTTTCCATGCTGTGACTGTGCTGACTTGACAGAGTGTAAGGGATCTTGCGTTTTGTGTCTGCAGGGACTTGCCAGACAGCTCGTTCAGGGAGAGAAAATCAACTCAACTCTGCAGAACACATCAGCAAACTATATGGTCTCAGCAGAGTTAGAGAGAGAGAGAGAAACCTCTGGCTGACCGTTGAATGAGAACAATAGATAAACAGACAGAAAAGGCTAAACCGGGCATATGGAGAGCAGGAAGATCTGTTACCCCAATCAGTGTGGAGCTTTCAGGGGCTTTACACACACATACACACACACATTGATCATTGTTGGAACAATGACTAGTTTTTAAGGTGGAGGACATGACAGCTCCCAGCAAAAGCAAAACATCTTGATCGCCACCTGATGGCTGGCTGCAGTATAAATTAAAGGCCCTGCCCTCCATGTTGCATTAAAGACCAGTACATCCAAATCAGATGACCTCATTTTAGTTAGATCTTATCCCGCTTGTCTGGTTATAATTATTAATCTGATATAGAAACAGTGCAAAAAGTACGACTGAGACAGAGATTACTGTCAGCTATACACAAAGGACAGAAATAACAATACCACTGGATGAGCAGAATATAGTTTCTTCAAGGGTTTCTCTTACACACACACACACACACACACACACACACACACACACACACACACACACACACACACACACACACACACACACACACACACACACACACACACACACACACACACACACACACACACACACACACACACACACACACACACACACACACACACACACACACACACACACACAATCAATAACTGGGCTGTCAAGGTTTAGCAGCTGGACTGCCCTGTGTGCCACACTGAACTGGCAACTCCAACTCTAATAACAGTCTCTGTGCTTTGTCCTGATGATGGGAAGGGTGGGGAGGGGAGAAGAATGATGTAATGGCGTAGCCCAGTGCAGCTCACAGGAAACAAAGTCAATCAATTTAAGAGCAGTGGCCTCCAGCCAGACCTCGCCGAAACTCATCTCTCTAAACACATATGAGCAGCCACACTGCGCATTCACCACAATAACCTGCTCCGCTGTGTTGTTTTGTACTGTTTGCATCCTGCCAGGGTAAATTTGTATTGGTACTGCCCATGCTACCCATGCTGAGGCTGCAGAATACTGAGGAAACCCTATGTGTTGTACAGGGGAATGAGATATTTTTTAGCAGAATTTTGATATGGAGCACCGGCAGTTTCCTAAAGACCTAAACAAATATAATTATATATATATAATATAAATATACCTATTTAAATCAATGGTATTCTATCATGGCACCCACTGTAACAAAATGTTTTAAAGCTTATAAAACAGGGGACACACAGTCCGAAACAGTGACGTCTAGTCCAGTATTTTATCACAAATTGTTAAATGGATTCAAACAAAAAATATTTGATTTCCAGTTTAAAGTAAACTGGGGCTGGTCAGGAAGGAGAAATGATGAGGAATGAGGATTTTTTTTATTTTTCAATTTAATTAAGAATCATTTCCGTCTTCCTTTGGTTTTCACAGTTTGTTATAATGAGCAACAACAGCAGTATCAGACAAGATTGAAATGAAAAGTGTGAGCTGTGGATTAGCAGAAGTTGCTTTGGTGCTGGCATAGTAATTGATGCTGTCCAAGAGAAAATTACCCATTAGGTCGGATGGCATGATGTAGTTTCTAAATCATGTCGTAGGCCTTTTTCACAGCGGAAATTGATATTTTCCAAATTAAAAAGCCACAGGGTCTGTGTAATGAAATATAACAAATCAGGAGTCGGAATGTGTTTGTGTTTGTGAAGGATGGAATTAATTTGGATAACTTGACTAACGCAAATCTTGAAGAAATGCAGAGGGTAAATGTAGCTCTTCAATTATGCATGACAGTAACTGACTCCATGATGCAATACAAGCCCGTCCAACCCA
Organism: Pseudopleuronectes americanus; assembly: GCA_038501795.1. Lineage (NCBI taxonomy): Eukaryota > Metazoa > Chordata > Actinopteri > Pleuronectiformes > Pleuronectidae > Pseudopleuronectes > Pseudopleuronectes americanus. Next base: position 1,554,743 of record CM076716.1, on the reverse strand, counting down.
GTGCATTAACCGAGGTCTCACAGGAGGAGCTCACCAACCATTAGCAGTAAGTGGACATGTAGGGTGGGGGCTATCGACGATCACCACTGTCAGTGTATGCCTGCACACAACAGGAAAGGCTATTTGCAGGCTTTTTGAGAGTGTAACACATGAACGCAGACAGTGATGTGAAGTGTTTGATTGCATTAGTGTAGAAAAGGAGGACTGGAGAGGCTGTGAAACCAGTTACCTCTCCTGACTTGTCAGCACATATTCTACTGCTACTGTATCAGACCACAATACATTAACATGGATTGACATTTACAAGTTTGAGTTTTCATTTGCTATCATCATCATTTTCTTTTAATATCGGTGATTCTTATGCAATTGTATACTTGATTGAAATAGTCCACTCTCATTTCTACAACTGTGATGTTGTGGTGATATGACCCTGGTGTTCACGATGACATCATCTCAAATACAACAAGAAGGAATCACTTTAATGAGATAATGCTCTCAGTCAATCTGTTGAATAATTCAAAGGCCACAAATGACCCTTTCTACTCAAGTTCTGCCAATCCTCATGAGTGAGTCTTAGACAAAAGTAGACAAAATAATTTGCGAAGCCTTGCATCACAGAGCATGTGTCATAACAAACCCTGTTGTGGAGTTCTAACAGGGTCTAAGTCTGCCTGATTGTTGTCCCATTCAAGTTGTAAAGAATTGCCCAAACAAGGAGGATGATATCTCAGTTATACAGTGCTGTGAAAAAGTATTTGCCCCCTTCCTGATTTCTTTATTTTTTTGCATTTTTGTCACACTTAAATGATTCAGATCATCACACAAATTTGTATGTTAGACAAAGGTAGCCTGAGTAAATACAAAATGCAGTTTTTAAATGATGATTTCATTTATTAAGTGAAAAAGTCTATCCAAACCTACTTGGCCCTCTGTGAAAAAGTAATTGCCCCCTAAACCTAATAACTGGTTGTTCTACCCTTGGCAGCAACAACTGCAATCAGATGTTTGTGATAACTGCCAATGAGTCTCTCACATCGCTTTGGAGGAATTTTGGACCACTCTTCTTTGCAGAATTCTTCTAATTCAGCAACAATGGATGGTTTTCGAGCATAAATGGTTTGTTTAAGTTCATGCCAGAGCATCTCAATCCGATTTAAGTCTGGACTTTGACTAGGCCACTCCAAAACCTTCATTTTGTTTATTTTGAGCCATTCAGATGTTGACTTGCTTGTGTATTTCGGATCATTTTCCTGCTGCATAACCCAAGTGCGCTTGAACTTGAGGTCACAAACTGATGGCCGGACATTCTCCTTCAGGATTTTCTGTTAGAGAGCAGAATTCATGGTTCCATCAATTATGGCAAGTCATCCAGGTCCTGAAGCTGCAAAGCAGCTCCAGAACATCACACTACCATCGCCATGTTTGAGTGTTGCTATGATGTTGTTTCTATGAAATGCTGTGCTCGTTTTACGCCAGACGTAACAGGACCCACACCTTCCAAAAAGTTCAATTTTTTTTGATCAGTCCACAGAATATTTTTTCCAAAAGTCTTGGGGATCAACAAGATGTTTTTTGGCAAATGTGAGACAAGCCTTTGTGTTCTTTTTGGTCAGCAGTGGCTTTCGACTTGGAACTCTCCCATGGATGCCATTTTTGCTGAATCATGAACAATGACCTTAACTGAAGCAAGTGAGGCCTGCAGTTCCTTAGATGTTGTTCTGGGGTCTTTAATGACCTCCTAGATGAGTCATTGATGTGCTATTGGAGTAATTTTGGTAGGCCGGCCACCCCTCGGAAGGTTCACCACTGTTCCAAGTCTTCTCCATTTGTGTATAATGGCTCTAACCGTGGTTCACTGAAGTCCCAAAGCCTTAGACATGGCTTTATAACCCTTTCCAGACTGCTACATGTCAATAACTTTGTTTCTCATCAGTTTTTGAATTTCTTTAGATTGCGGCATGATGTGTTGTTTTTTTAGATATTTTAGTCTACTTAACTTTGTCAGACAGCTTCTATTTAACTGATTTCTAGATTAAATAGTTCTGGCAGTAATCAGGCAAGGGTGTGGCTAGTGACATTGAACTCAGCTTTCCAAAAAATGTGGTTTATCACAGTTTATTCAGGATTTATCAAGAGGGGGCAAATACTTTTTCACATAGGGCCAGATAGGTTTGGATAGATTTTTCCCTGAATAAATGAAATCATCATTTAAAAACTGCATTTCGTATTTACTCGGGTTGTCTTTGTCTAATATTAAAATTTGTTTGATGATCTGAAACATTTAAGTGTGACAAATATGCAAAAAACTAAGAAACTCGGAAGGGGGCAAATACTTTTTAGGTTAGTCAGGGCTGAAATGGGCTATGTTTTTCTTTTTTAAATGGGGGTACATTTTGTTATATCTTTTTTATGTTCAACTGATTCTTAATTACAGTTCTGTGGCAGCACAGACGATCTAAATTCTCAAGCAGCAGTAAAGTTGTTCTTCAAAAAATTGTATATTTGTCAAGTGATTCTGTGTGCATTTTTAAGTAATGCTTCAACTTGACGTGTCATTTCATAACATTCATACCAAATGATACCCGTCTATATTGATCATATGATGCACACTGATTATTCAAAATGCAAAGATTCCCATTAGAGCTAGCATCTATTTATTTGCCTTTTAAAGCAACTACAAACAATTGTTCTTTTAAATGTGATACATGCTTTATGTTATTAATATTTCATCTGAATCTCCTCTCAAGTGTCATCCAGTGCAATTAATCAAGAGTCCCAAATATCAGATTCAAATATATTTATTCTGCAGCACAAGAAAATGTTAAAGTGTAACTGCAATTTGCTGTTTTAACTATGGTTCCTCTGCTGCAGTGATGTGATACATGTATCTGTGAAAACACAGAAACGGCAACACAGTATCCTGCATGGATGGATGTCATCAGAGTCCAACAGCCTGGCAGGAGAAGCTGCTCGTCTGCCTTTTCTTCTCTACTTGTTCTTGCCGAGTGTTCTTTGCTTCTCTCCATGCTCTACTATCTTCTCCTCCACGTAGAGACCTTTACGGCGGCGGACAGCGTTCATGTATTTGAGTGTCTGGTTTGCAGAGTCTGCTTTCTCACCAAAGTGCAGGTACTCTTCCTCAGTGGTGGGAACCCAGTATGGGTCACTGCCAGTAACCTGGGACACAGAAAGCAGGAGAGGGACACACATGTGATGGTCAGACATAAAAAGTAATTCTGCTCCTTTATGGTTCAATGTACTCAAAACTGTCACAAACCTTAAATTTACAAGCAAGTAACACAAAACCGCTGTCTGTAACATAATGGATTATAATTATACTATATACAAATATACCACATTGAATGGATTTGTTATACCTGTTAAGAGCGCAAAGATATTCCTATTTGTTTATACCCCTACACTTTACTGAAAAAGCTTATGCGATGCATTTAATCAAAGGGAACATAATAGTTAGAATAGTGAAAAAGGGCCCCCACATTTCCCAGGGCCCAAGGAGGAATATTCAATATTTAGAATCAGATACACCAGTTTACAAAGATATAAAACAGAGAGAAACAGCGAATCATGACATCATCAGCAGCAGCTGTAAGCAAAAAATGTTTGACATTTTGCCTGATTCACGGCAAATAACAACTAATGATGATTAACATTAGTTTATTAATACATTTATCACATAACTAGTATTTAGGCACAACTGATGCTAATATACCATGAGTCCTGTTATCATGGATCAACTGAATGAAAGAGGACACACAGACACACACACCCACGCACGGTTCAGCTCAAGACAAAGGCTCTCAATGCTGCAAACTGATGTGTGACACAGATTAGTAACAATTACAGTTGTAGCAACAGGCAGCAGGGTTCTGCACCTGGCTCTAGTTACATTGGGACAGATGGCAAAGAGCGAGCTACAACAACGGATGGATTAGAGGACAGAACCCACCAGCCCCAACAACACGCACACACCGCACGTGATCAGCATATGCTGGAGAACAATGGGACCCAGTGGGGGGTGAGGAGAGATGTGGAATCCTGCAACAGTCAAGTGGTTGACACTGAATGAATGTTCTGCTGCTGAGTTAGTGTGAGCAAAGTAAGTTGTGTATTTTACAACCATTAGAGAAATGACAGAAAATTAGAGGAGAGAGAGAGATGGAGAATACTCATGTGAACCACCTCAAACTCAAGGTCACCCCACATTAAGGCCAATAATTAGCTTTAAAAGACAAATGATAAGTACTCTGTGAATACTGAGGAGGGAGGGGGGCAATCAATACCAGGCACGACAGCATGGCTGATATTGTTTTCATCTTGTGAGTGTATGTGTGTGTGTGTGTGTGTGTGTGTGTCATCATGGCAAAATGGAGACACCTGCTGTAGGGGGAACTACGGCAGAGGCAGTTTCCAAGCGTTTGAGTCTTAAGACTTTTTCCCTGAGCAAGATAAATGAAACTATAGAGGTGAGTATTTGAAATCAAAATAAAGGTTGAGTTTGAAGATGGCTGTTGTCTTACTCATAATGCTCTAATAATATTGTAATACTAAGCCATGGGATGGCACGTCAGCATTCGACTGGCCTGATCCCATCACAATATGGTCTTTGTCTTTTTTCATGAGTTTGAAAATGTGGCCCGTTATACCAATATCTCATAATCGTTCACATATTCATGTCTGTGCTGGTTGGTTGCTTAGTCGCAGAAAATAAAACAAGTACGAGACAGGATTTCATCTGTTGGGCTGAACCTGAGATTAATCTGGTACAGTAAATTTGAGCAACGTTAACCATTTACTGCCGGTAGTCGAGTCATGACTCATGACTAGTAAGACCCAATCAGGAAGTGAATGTGGGTGTCAACATCATTGTTTCCACAAGTCTCAGTTTCTCATATATATTTATTTGGAAGCAATAAATTGATGAAAGTATGTTTTCTTTTATAAATGAATAATAAACACTTTCTTTAAGACTTCCTTATGCATAGTTTTCTTGGGATTATCACCTGAAACAGACAGATGTAATTGTGATACGATAAAGCTAGCAAAAATATCTGCCATGCTCATATATCGTTTAGGTTCTATGTATTACCAGGCCTACAAATCTCACACAAATCTCAAACTCACACACCCTCAGTGTATCTGTGCTGTCAAGACAGATGCTTTGGCTGATCAATACAAGACTGATTCACACAATTCTTCAGTCTGCAAAAGAACAAAAGCTCCATTCTGATGGAAATCTAATGTAAACCTCCCCACAGGAGCCACTAACTCTCCAGTTACAGAACAATGCAACGCTCCAAATCTGGTCTTTCTGCCTGTGCGCTCATTCATATGTTAATCCAATATTCTGGCCATATCAAATTGCTGTCAGGAGGAACGCTGACACCAGCACTAAGCAGCCGTCGAGTCCTGAAGCTGAGAGGGCTGTTGGTGGTGGTGGTGGGATCAGGATAAACTCTTTGTGAGGAAGCGTCTGCACATAAATGAAATGAGATGGACAACTTTTAATGAGGCAAAGACAATGGTTCCAAAACAATGGCGACAAGACAATGGCTCAGGCAGCGTGGCATGGTTACACTCGTGGTGGTAGTGCGTTGCCAAGTGCTACAAGATGTTGAGGGTTAAAATGATGACATGAAGGTCACTGCACTCACACAAAAGGCCTATAGGTGCTCGACAGGCTCTATGGCAGCTACCAGAGATTAGACAGACAACGTTCTACATGTAGAACACGCGCACAATCTTGGCAGCATAGCATCTGTTACAAAGTGTGTTTATACTGTATGTTAGCTGAATGAGCTTTGTTTTCTGGTGTCTCATGTTCACACAGGTCGTGAACTCAAAAGAAAACAGGGTTAGTCAGCAGCATGGGGGAAAATGCGTATGGTGGTTACTTTTAAATCTTTACCTTGTCTATTCGAGCTCAACATGGACTGAATGGTGTTCACTCAATGCTTGAGCACAGAGTGGAAAGAGTTACAGAAATGATTGGTGACAAACCTACATTCCCATTCATTTCAATTTTAAAGTGCATCTTTTTTTGCTCCAACAACTTTGCTTTGTTTGCCAACATTTTGTTGAACTCAACGGAGTTGGCTGAACTTGTTTGGTTTAAGTATGTAGGGATTTGTGGGGCCAAGATTTGTTGTTGTTGTTGATTAGAGCATATGTTGACTCTAGCATGTGGCTGTTAACTTAAGGGCCCATATTGTGTAAAATAAATTTTCTGGGCTTTTACCATCTGTAATTACTTGAAGGGGGTCAGTAGGTCCCCTCATAGTATGAAAACAGTCACTCTTTTCTACACGCTGAATCTTTAAAAAGTGAGTGAATGCGTGAGAATGAGTGAGCAGCCAAGTTCTAGAGGTTATCTTCTATTTAAGACATTGGTCAAGAGAGACAAGAGCAGCATATAGCTCGTCAGAAGTTGTGGGGGATTTGAGACCAGTGATGATTTGTCAGACTTTTGTTTGAGGGAACTGTTTAATTTCTCTGAGCCAGCTGCAGCGACAATGGATTTAGTAGAGCTGGGCATCAATAGTGAAGCAGTGGAACTGGAGACACTGGCCCTGTTCAGACCTGGTGTTGACAGTCATCCTGAGAGATCCAATCAGAAGTTTTAAGTTTGTATGTTCACATCTTGCATTAAAATGCAACCCCTTGTGATTGGAGCTACCTTCCCCACTCTGTATGCAAATATAAATGTAAATCATTTGTATTCACAAAGACCTAAGTTTTTATTTTACCAAGATTACATATGAGCCTAATTACATTGTGTATGTGTTCTTGCACCTTTGTGAGGACGATTTTAAGCATGAGGACATACAGTATTTGAGTGCAGTCAGACTTCCACTTGTGATCAGATCAGTCAGGATGGATATTAATAACAGGTCCGAACAAGGTCATTGACAATGAATGGTTTTCAGAAAAATCCTGAACTTTTGACTGTGAGATACGAACACCTAGACTATTATTCCCTCTGAGAAAAAAAGAGCGTGGCCATAACTGCTGGTGTCTCACAGAGAGTGAGGTAAAAGGATCAAGAGACAAGCAGAGAGCTGAGATTTGGAGGATGGCAAGGCTTGAAATATTCTATGATCACGGTTGGAGGTTTCAAACAAGCCCTCTTTCTCACATATACAAAGGCTGCATTGAAGGAGTCCACAACTGCAGAATGTCCTGTACAATGAATGTTCTGTAGTAAAATGTAAAATAAGTATGACTGTGCCGGGATCGTGGTCCCTTTAAATATTCTATGTGCGTGATGACGTTGAGCTCAATGCTTGCTGGGTAACGTGATGACGTTGAGCCCAAGGCTTGCTGGGTAACATTAGCGGCATTTTGTTTTCAGTGTTTACATATGTATGTAAACACACGCGATTTCCACAAGTTTAAACTTTTATTCGAGGTATAGTCGGAAGAGGTGTGATTTAGTAGACTTACCTGCTGTCCTGATATCATTGGGGAGCTCATTCCATTTAGGAGCCAGGACAGCAAACAGTCGTGATTTTTGCTAAACAGAGTGTTTAGCTCGCAGTGACGGAGCAACAAGCTGATTGGCAGATGCATAGTGGAGTGAACGGGCTGGGGTGTAAGGTTTGACCATGTCCTGGATGTAGAATGGACCTATTTGGTTGGCACTAGCAGGTAGACCTGGCAGGAGGAGGTTACAATAGTCTATGCGTGAGATGAGGAGAGCCTGGACCAGAACCTGCGCCGCCTTCTGAGTGAGAAGGGGACGTATTCTCCTGATGTTGTGCAGGATGTATCTACAGGAACGCGATGTTGCAGTTATGTTGGCAGTAAGGGAGAGTTGACTGTCGAGTGTCACACCCAGGTTCCTAGCAGTCTGAGTGGGGGTTAACACTGAGTTGTCAAAGGTAATAGTCAGGTTGTTGGTTGGAGAGTCTTTCCCCGGAAGAAAAGTAGTTCATTCTTGTCAAGGTTAATTTTCAGGTGGTGTGCAGACATCCAGTGGGATGTCAGTCAGACAGGCAGAGATTTGTGCTGCTACCGCAGATAAGGGAAAAGAGAGGATTAGTTGGGTGTCATCAGCATTGCTATGGTAGTAAAAGCCATGTGAGTGAATGACAGAGCCGAGAGAGTTGGTGTACAGAGAGAAAAGGAGGGGACCCAAGACGGAACCTTGGGGGACCCCAGTAGTGAGAGGACAAGGTTCAGACACAAATCCTATCCAAGTTACCCGATAAGTATGGTCATTGAGGTAGGATGAGAGCAGGGAGAGGGCATAGCCTGGGAAACCAAGGTCTTGAAGGGAGGAAATAAGGATCTGGGGGGTTCACTGTGTCAAATGCAGCAGAAATGTATAGAAAGATAAGGATAGAGGAGAGAGAGGCTGCTCTAGGAGTGTGAAGCTGTTCAGAGACAGCAAGGAGGGCAATCTCAGTTGAGTGGCCTGCCTTGAAACCAGACTGGTGAGGGTCAAGAAGGTTATAATGGTGGAGATAGGAGGAGAGTTGATTAAAGTTAGTTTTGGATAGAAAGGGAAGAAGAGAGACAGGTCTGTAGTTGTTTACTTCAGATGGGTTGAGGGTTGTTTTCTTCAGGAGAGGGTTTACTCTTGCCTCCTTCAGAGAGTTAGGGAAACAGCCAGTTGACAGGAAAGTGTTGATAACATGGGTTAGAAAAGGAAGAAGGTCAGGAGCGATAGACTGGAGAATGTGAGATGGGATGGGGTCAAGTGGGCAGGTGGTCTGGCAGATGAAGGTAACCAAGGTAAGAACTTGGTTTGGAGACAGGGGGGTAAGAGAGGGAAGCAAATGAGGATGAAGATGATGGAAATGTAGTTACAGAAGGTGGGTTAGAAAATGAGGAGCGTAAAGGCCGATATATGCTACTCTGTTTTGACGGACACATGGGAACGGCTTCTATGCCGTGGAACGCCCTCTCCCAGCAACTCGGAGAGCTCTTTGTGCACCTCTGATGTTTCTAACTATTCGTCGGCATTTCAGAGATCCTAGGGATAGCCCTTGGCTGTGATTTGTCCACTAACGACAGCATTTCCGAACAACATCATTTCCGGAATCTCACATTTCCGGACATCAAACTACCTGTTTAATTCCCTATAGCACAATAAACCCAAATACAACTACGATTCTATGATTAATGTGACATGTGTGTTAAGCCAGCAGAGTTGTCCGGCTTACGGTGGCTGGTTAGAGCACTAACGGCATGTGTGTACGGCCACATACGGTTATAACGCCCTGTCATAACGGCGCTAGCGTGCTAGCCACCATGCAAACTGCGGTGGTAACTGTGCAAATCCCGCTGTCACGACTTTAATTCCAAGACTATCATGACACTGAATTAGCGACGCAGTTCGGAAACAAGACCGGGGAACCGCTGCGCTAAGAAACGATAACATAAGCATTTTGACCCGCTGGGTGTCACTTTATTTCAGCTAAAACTGTCCTTTCTACGCGTGTTTGGAGTCAACTACGATTCTCTAAGCTCGTGCCAAGCATGTCCTCTTATATATATCAAGCAGCTCCATCTCCATCAACAGCCTTTGTCTGTTAGTTGCAATTATCACTGTATGTGAGGAAAGCCGGAAGAACGTAAATAAACAACCGTGGACTACTTCTACATATAACGACATCATGAGGTAGGCTTCTCTAAGCTCGTCTTCCGTTGTGAAATCTACTGTTCTGGCGGTGAATTGTTTTCAGCACCCACAGCCTTCGGAGAACCATAAATGAAAAAGAGTTTGTCCGATCCGATCCGTCCCCCCCCGCGCATAACGGACTCGGAGTAGCATACATCGGCCTTAAGTCATCCATCTTTTTGGTAAAGTATTTGACCCAGTGGCTTGGTAGAAGGATGGAAGGAGAAGGGGAATAAAATTAACACTGAATAAAATTAACACTGTGAAACATTTAAGACGTTTAATCACAGTGAGGAGAGCCTCTTTGACATGTGGCTATACAGCAGCAAGAATCACTTCTGTCTGCTTTAGTAGAACTTGACCCATTACCCCAACTGACAATGTCCATATGGCCCAGAGTATGTGTTTGTGTGTGTGTGTGTGTGTTGCAGCTTGAACCAGCCAGGCAGCAGGTATAACGGTCTAATGCACATGTTGGCTATTGCAGCTTGGATCCAACTCCCTTGAGGGAATTGTCTCATTAACCAGAAAGGCTCATTGACCTACGGCTCCATAAAACAAGCCCAGTCCCACTAAAGCTGTGTGTGTTTGTGTGTGTGTGTGTGTGTATATTCTGGTTGGACAATGGTTTCAGAAAGTAAAGATTGTTTCCTCAGACGTAAATTAAAAGATGTATATTGGATGTGTATATTTGTTTGCCTGCAGGTTGTGTTATATTGAGTGCTACGTGTTTTGTCTACCTGATGTTCATTAATGAGGATAATAAAACAATTTATTTCAACAGCAACATCATGCAGCCTCTATAATGATCACACTTTTCTGACAAATGCAAACAAAAGCTGAAGATTACCACCTTCATGCAGTTAGGATTTAGTTCAGTCAATTATATAACATTAGACTGCATCAGTTTGAAATTGTTTTTTCTAATAAACTGAGAATTAACAGCATTTCATGTTAAGCCACGTCCAATCTGTAATATATTTGCTAAAGCTTGCATTCTCATTCTCTGTAATGACAGGTTAACATTTCCTGTACCAGCTGTGGTTGCATACATTAACTCTGGGTACCAATTTTGTTTTTCCAACAAAAGAAAACCTGAAGGAAAAAACCTGTGGCAACAGCAAGATCAAACCATGAAGTCTTCGTTTTATATATTAATAACAGGTCTGCCAATGTCATGTCTCCACAATTTAATTTAAGGAAGTGGGCAAATATATGGAGGAAGAGGACAACATAACACATCCTAACAGACACTGAGAATATTAAACCGTTGAAGAGGAAGAAATGCTGACTCAACAGAAAACAAGCATTGGAGCAGCTCTAAAATAAAATCTCCCCAGGAAATGGATTGTCATGAGACGTGAGCTCACTCTCATCTGGTATTATCATACTGTCTGCATCTGGATTTCTTAGCTTGGAAAAAGAAATAATGAATGCAGGTGTAAATGCACACAAAACTACGGAATCGAAATGCACGTTCAGGCCTAATCGGATATAATAATTGTTTTGTTTAACAATCCATGCAAGGTACATTTTTACCAAGAATAAAAGCACTAGTTGTGTTTATTCATATGTTAAAGGCTCCTTCTAAAATGCTTTCTAAAATTACCTCCTTTTTTTGGCTTTTATCATAAATCATTTTCTTTGTCTTTACCCAGATATGTCTGGAAACAACCAACATTATCAACAGTTTCAACAGTTTTTTTTGTATTTGTCAAGACTAATGATTTACCATAAAAGCTTAAGGTTCAAGCTCCCATATGTTTCTATTTCATGTTTCTATCTGCTGAATCAGATCTTTAATTTTGTTGTCATTGTTGTTTCCAGCCAAGTAATTGCTGTTCTCTGCTTCAATGTTGCTACAGTTGCAGCTTGTTATTGTCTGTTAATGAGTTAACCTTTAAAAACAACATAATAAATTTTCCTTTATGCATTTCACCTTCCCAAGTGAACAACAATGCCTTTTAAGTATCTTAAAAAAGGTTGCATGTAAAACATGCAGAGGTCTCAACAGCTTAAAAGGGAGACACACCAAATGTTGCATTTGGTCTTGATTTGAGGCCGCTTGGATGCAGATTGCACTGCTGTTCTGTAATATGAATCAGTAATAATCACCTCCCAGTGGCTGAAGACCAGCTGTGGACTGGCCAATCCGCTGGTCCTCTTGCGGATCTCATCAGCAAATCCAAAGCTTTCAGCCACAGGCAGAACGGCTTTAATGATGAACATATCTGTGCCTTCCTTCATCTCTTCATGGAGAACGCGACCCTCACGTTTCCCCAGTACACCATACATTCGGCCTAGAATGGAAAAGAGAGCGAGAGAAAGAAACACAGTGCACCCAATGATTTATTGGTTAAGCTTTTGTCTGAACTATATTTTAACATTGAAGGGCCACTATGGCCGCTCAAGCTCCAGTTCTACAGGAATACATTTTCACTATTATTATTTATTATTCATAACTATTTTAACAACTTACAAGGAGTGACAATGGGAAGTCCCTCTGCACACAAAGATGTATATCAGTTTAATGATGGGAGAGGTTCAGTATAACCACCAAACTTAGATGGTCCAGGAAACACACACCAATCATATTTGCTGTAGTTTACCATCCTCCCAGGGCTTATACTGAATTTTTAACGGAATTCCCTGAGTTTTTATCAAACTTAGTCCTAAAGAGTGATCAAATTATTATTGTTGGTGACTTTAATATCCATGTTGACAATAAGAAAGATTACCGTAGCGTAGCATTTAATTCAATACTAGACTCAATTGTTTTTTTCAGTCAGTGTGTGCACCAACCGACTCATTGTTGTAACCACACACTTGACCTTATATTATCGTACGGTGTCGGAATTGAACATTTAACAGTCCTCCCGCACAATCCAGTTCTATCAGACCATAATTTAATAACCTTCTATTTTTCAATAAATGAATATATGCCACCAATAAAAAACTCATTTTCTAGATGTCTACCTGATAGTGCTGTAGCTAAATTTAAGGAAATAATTCCAATTACATTTAAACCCGTATTATCCGTAGATATAAAGAACAAATTCTTTAAAAACCCGAGCTCCATTGAGATCGACCACCTCGTCGATAGCTCTGCAGACTCATTACGATTAACATTAGATTCAATAGCGCCTCTAAAAAAGAAAAATGTCAAACATGGTAAATTAGCTCCGTGGTATAATTCCCAGACAAATGAGTTAAAACAATTATCAAGAAAACTAGAAAGGAAGTGGCGCTCCAGCAACCATGTTGAAAACCTCATAGACTGGAAGAATAGTGTTAAAGAATATAAAAAGGCTCTCCACAAAGCAAGAGCAGCCTACTATTCAAAACTAATAGAAGAGAATAAAAACAACCCCAGGTTTCTCTTCAGCACTGTAGCCAGGCTGACAGAGAGTCACACCTCCACCGAACCCAGTATTCCTCCATCCCTAAATAGCAATACCTTTATGACCTTTTTTAATGATAAAATTCTAACCATTAGAAATAAAATCAACAATCTCCTGCCCTCAATTGGCACTAATACCCTCCCAATAACAGCGATCTCAGAAAGGGCTGAGAATCCTAACCATTACTTTAGACAGCTTCTCTCTGATCACCTGTGATCACTTTACCAAAATAATCTCAGGTTCTAAACCAACAACCTGTATCTTAGATCCCATTCCTACAAAATTACTTAAAGAAATTCTGCCCCTAATTGATAGTTCGTTACTTAACACAATCAATCTGTCATTATCATCAGGTTATGTACCACAGTCTTTTAAAATAGCAGTAATCAAACCCCTTCTCAAAAAACCCACCCTAGACCCAGAGGTTTTAGCCAATTACAGACCAATATCTAATCTCCCCTTCATGTCTAAAATCGTAGAAAAAGTGGTAGCCAATCAGCTGTGTGAGTTTCTCCAGGAAAATAATATATATGAAGACTTTCAGTCGGGGTTTAGAGCCAATCACAGCACAGAAACAGCCTTGGCAAAAGTCACTAATGACCTTTTAATAGCCTCAGATCAGGGACTTGTGTCTGTCCTCGTTCTTAATTGGTTTGAATCTTATTTTTCTGATCGCTCCCAATTCGTGCAAATTAATGATGAGACATCTGTGCGCACCAAAGTTAACCATGGTGTTCCACAGGGCTCTGTGCTCGGCCCAATTTTATTCTCATTATATATGCTTCCACTAGGAAACATTATCAGGACACACTCGGTAAATTTCCACTGCTATGCGGATGACACCCAGTTATACTTGTCAATAAAACCTGAACAAAGTAATCAATTAACTAAACTTCGAGCATGTCTCAAGGACATAAAAACCTGGATGACCCGCAATTTTCTCTTATTAAACTCAGACAAAACAGAGGTTATAATACTTGGCCCCAAACACCTTAGAGATACATTATCTAATGATATAGCTGCGCTAGACGACATTGCCCTTGCTTCCAACGAAACAGTCAGGAACTTGGGAGTGATCTTCGATCCTGATTTATCTTTTAATAGTCACTTAAAACAAATTTCTCGGACTGCCTTTTTCCACTTGCGTAATATCTCAAAAATCAGGCATGTCCTTTCGCAAAAAGATGCAGAAAAACTAGTCCACGCCTTCGTTACATCGAGACTGGACTATTGTAACTCATTATTATCAGGCTCCAGCAGTAAGTCGTTAAAGACTCTACAGCTTGTCCAAAATGCCGCAGCACGTGTCCTGACAAGAACAAAGAAAAGAGAGCACATTTCTCCAGTATTAGCTTCGCTTCACTGGCTTCCAGTTAAATCTAGAATAGAATTTAAAATTCTCCTCCTCACCTTCAAGGCCCTTAATAATATAGCGCCTTTCTACCTTAAAGAGCTGTTAGTACCTTATAAACCCGCTAGAGCACTCCGCTCCCAGAATTCAGGCTTACTTGTCGTCCCTAAAGTCTCTAAAAGTAGAGTAGGAGCCAGAGCTTTTAGCCATCAAGCCCCTCACTTGTGGAATAATCTACCAATTTCAGTTCGGGAGGCAGACACCATCTGTTTGTTTAAGAGTAGGCTCAAAACCTTTCTTTTTGATAAAGCTTATAGTTAGAGTTAATTAGTGCGGCAGAACGTAACTTGCTCTATTTAATGACATATGACACACGGAGCTTCTTTTTCCAGCTTCTCCTTCCTCTTCTCCATCCCTAACCCCTTCCCCGGGGTCCCTTTGCTTTAACACCCGCAGATCCAGGGCCTCTGTGGCCGCAACATGGATTGCTGTTTGTGGATCGCGCATCGGGGGTCGCAGTGATGGACCCAGTGTGGCGGATTCTGTGTCGTGTGGGCTGATCGTGGTGCTGGTGGCGGACCCTGTGTCGCGTTGGCACTGGGTAAAGGAGGTGGACCAGGGCCGCGAAACTCAGAATGCTAGGTTTCCAACGGATCTGTCTCTGAGCTGACATCAGCTCATCATGGATTTATTCATATGGTCATCTTCTCGCTGTTCCACAACTGTCTACTTGAGTTATTGTGCCCTAACATATAACTGAATAACATGCAGTTACCCATAACGTTACCTTCTGCATTGCCTGAATATACATATATGATACAGAGAGAATCCAACAGTGAAAAAATATTTTCTTGACTATATATTTTCTTACCCAACACCTCAGCGGTGGCCATGATCTCACAGGTATACATGGCGGCCATGAGTCTCTGAGGCTGAGCCTGGAAGGCATGACGGCAGGCCTCCTTCATGGCAGCGATAAGCTGGCCAGAGACCGGCCCGTAGCAGTCTGCAGCGTTAGCCTCTGGTCTGCGTCTGGCATGGCCCGGCCCTGCTGCTGTGCCCTCCGCTTGTGAAGCATCACTTCTTCTTTCCACTTTGTGGTGCGCAAAATCCTCAGGAGATATGGAGCCCTTCTCCACAGTGTCTTGATTCTGAGATTGGCCTGAAGACTGGATGTCCCACCTCTCAACAGAGAAGCAAACTCCCATTAGGGGCTCCTCACACATGGGCCCTGCCAGAGTTGCTAGTTGAAAGCCGCTGATGATGCTGTTGTCGAAGTCTCGCAGTTGAGCGGCCTGAGCTCCAGCCTCGGCAACTTTGTCTCCCTTGCTCAGACACTGCCACACTGAAGGCCGCTGATAGCCCTCCACACTGTTCAGTAGGATGTTGGGGCCATACCTGAAAACAAACGCAGTAAAATGCTGAATAACACATTACAAGTTAAGATAAATCACTCACATGTGTTCATGCAAGCCCTAGGGAAGGCAACATAAACTGACTGTCTGTAGAACACATCTCGTTGTAAATTATTTAGAATTTTTTTGAGTCTTGGGTCTGAAGATTGTGTTCATTGCTTAACAAACCTTTGAAATAGCCAACATACAATGTATAGAAAAAAAAGGCACACCCCAGTTAACTAAATCTTTCAATCTTATATATATGCCACACATGTGAGAAGTAATACAGTAAATTCAGTTTTTATTTTATGATAATCATTGACTATAAAATCTTCATTGCAGATAAACCAGGTAGGATGAACACACAGTTTTCTAAATTCACTCTGTTTATAAAAAGCTCTGCACACAATGTCCAGCACACAAACAACAAAATGTGACTGTTAGAACTGTTTGAGGACTCACTAATGACAAGGAATAATTCTGAAGTAGCTCAACAGCATTAACGCCGGCCAAGAAACCATCCCATGCTAAACAGACAAGTTTAGAACCTGCCTAGCACTAGTTTGATTAAAAACAGCACAATAGAACCGTCATGAAAGATATTTAACAGGACTGTTGTATTTGACTGCTTTAGTTTTTACTATATGAACCTGATACACTGCCAACTGAGATCAAAATCTTAAAACAAGACTTGTGCCAGTTCTATATGTAAAGTTGTAAGTGTTATCTTTAGGGCACAGAATGGGAGTAATTGTAAATTCCACATTAAAAGTTGCCTCACAAAAGTGCTCGTAGTTAAACGTCAAGCACGTATATGTAGTGAATCTCTTGAAATCAGACTGTTTACATAATGTATGTTATGATTTGTTCAGACCTGCGGGGACCAAAAGCCCAGATGTGCTCCACAGTGTTCCTCCACTTCCTCCCCTGCAGCAGGCTTTCCAGCTGGGTCTTGAGTCCAGCGATGGCCTCCAGGGTCCTGAGGCTGACATCCAGACTCTTCCCCTCCCTCAGGGACATGTTGACCTGCTCCAGAGTCCGGATCAGCTCCAAGCTACTCTCCAACAGACAGGTCACCTCTAACAGGATAAACAACATTACTGACATGGATTCATGGCAATTTGAAATTAAGCTGCAAGACAACTTTGGCTTCACTTTTCATCAGTTGCTGGAATCTGGTCACAACTCACATCTACTATTTAGTGGAGAGTTTTACTTTGGTCATCTTTAAATTGGTCATTCTGACATTGCAAGCTGCTTTTATATCCAAACATCCCAGACAATAACCCAGCAGTAGAATCACACCTGTCAGAGCTCAGACACATTTATAGAAGTACGTCATCAGAGGAGACTCATCCAACAGGCATAGGAAAGAAAAAAAATGTCCAAGGGATAGAAGTGGTACTACATTTGAAATATGTTGTAACAAGACAAACTAACATTTCTAGTATGCTGCCTTACTTTGGTTGTACGAATACATTCTGTACCACCTCTCTCTACGAGAGTCATTTAAAACAGTTATTCCACACCTCTGCCTTTAGATATGGTAGAAATAGATGTCACAACACACAACTTAGTTTGTAAAAGTGGGATGAGATGTTACCGTGTGGCAGGGGGATTGCCCGGACGCTGACAGTGGACAGTCTGTTGGGAGTATCGAGAGTCACCAGACCACTGGGGTCCACGTGGAGGTTGTCTGATAAACGGCCCTGTGAGGCCTCTTCTTTTATCTAGCCAAGCGTACAAACACAATGAATGACGCACTGATAAATTAATACTCTGTGTTAATTTTGAAGGCTGTGTTTGTGAGTTTATTAATGACGGATTCTCCTAATTATTCCATCCCATTAAAACATGCCACTGTATCACTTGATCCTGATTTCCATTCAGGACATCGCAGACACAACTTTTCCGAACTGGTTGTATACTGATGGACTATTGTTCAGTGACTCACCTGGTGAATGATGGCTACTTTGTGCTGCTTTCCCAGCTCTTCATTCACCATATCCACTTTAGGAGGGCGTACCACAGTCTCCCTGAATGGAATGATGGGCTTGGATACGCTGATTTCAATTTTAGCAAACCTTTAAAACACAAGTGAAACTCCTGTTACTGATATTGGTGACAATTAATATGTGTAGCTTTTGCATGTCAATACTAACATTAGCCATGGTTACCAAGAGAAATGGAAAAACAACATTTTTTTGTAAAGACAAGCCAGTTACCTTAGTTTGTAATGAAACACAGTAATGAAACATTTAGAGTTTAAGGTCGTAGCTGGAGATTCGTGTCCATCAAGCAGCTTTCAGAAGATCACATTCTGTTCATCATCATTGTCATCATCAACATCATCACTACCATCTGACATCACTTTGTCATTAAAGAAAAACAGTTGAAGCCATCATTAGAGAGGTTAGTTTGACAAATGTGTTCACGTATTTAGTTTGGCCTTCAAAGGATGTTATAAGAAATAAATTAGACACTGAAAGTCAAAAAATGGTTCCAAACCGTTTATGGATGAGCCTGGTGCTTTGTCTTGTTGACAAATCTTGTAAAAAAACTAAAACCAACAATATCCTAATATCACTATGTGTTTATCTAGAACCGGATATACAGTCTCTTATTCCCTTGCTCCACAGAGGGATATATTTATATAATAAATTGATTGATGATTCATTTTTATGAGAGCACCAAATCAGAGTACTGTTCAACTCCTGTCCAGCTGTTTTAGGAAGTTACTAAACCCCTTTTAATTAAAAAATATTTGTGAGCCATTTAACCCCCTGCTTCTTCAGTAAGAAGAAATAATCTTTTCATAAGATTTTTTTTACAAAAGAATATAAAACTACATTATTGCCAAATGTATCCTTTGATCCAAGTAGATTATTAACAAAAAGGATTTTTCAGCTTTTAGGATTTAGAAACAGCTTTCTAAATCATTGCTTTTGATTTATCACAAACATCTCAATTGTCTGTTTGTCAGTATGCCGTGCGGTAGGAGAGAACCTCCACACTGATTAGGCTGTCTGTCTAACTGCCGCTCCATCTGCATTAAAGGCTTTGCTAAACAACACTGATGCTTCTTGTCTGACCCAGGGTTCACTGGGTCATTCTTAAAAAGATGTCTGTGTTTATGTCTGTGATAAGGGCTGAGATTAGCCTGGATGCCAGACGAACTTAGCCCCGCCCACAACATTTGAGGTCGGGAAGTTCGGTCTGGAGTCGCTCCGTTGGGGAGAAATTATGCCAGGATCCAAAAACTCTGAGCCAATCAGATTGTCAGGGCGGGCTTTATACGATGATGGACAGGTGACCAACTGTAACGTAATCAACCACGTCATCAAAGTACGCTTGGATAGAATACCTGCCGCTGGAGAGCTGGACATGTGTAGATGCTGCATTTGAATCTGTTTTAGGAGACATCGACAGCGCATTCATTATGAAAGAGGAACAGAGAACGCGGAGGCGACTGCCAAAGCTCCGCGCCGCGCAATCCCTATCGCGCCGGCGCTTGGCTGCTCACACCGGACGGTGAAGCGACGCTGAACCCGCCGGGCAGCGCTAATAATATCACCCGTTGATCCAGTAGTATTCAAGCATATACTTACTTGTTGCTCCAACATTAAGCAACAGCGTCCCAACATTTGTCTTTCTTGGTGTTGTCTTTATACAACATGTTCCGAGGATCATACAACTCACTGCACTTCTCCACTTCAATTATTAATTTAATGTCATCCATGTTGAAGAACTTCTCCGCTGTTTGCTCAGTTAAATGTCGGGTGTGGAGGGTAAATTACGTATTCTCCACTCAAGCCTATGTGGAGAATACGTAGCCCCCCCCTCTCTCTTTTTATCTTTCATCACTGCTTGTGTGGTGGTGGTGGATGGGCAGAGGGGGACATTTAATAATGTCATTGGTAAAATTAAAACTCCAGGACAACAGAAGGGGACTTCAAAGTATGGGATGCATATTTGATAATTTATATCATATAAAATATATCATCAATATCGTTTAAAATCATTTTTTCGGTGTGTTTCCTGGCGCAATACGCTCGCGTCAAGCGCAAAAAATAGACTCACGAAACGATGGCTGGACGGCGCGAGGCAGCCTTGGTGCAGAGCGGTGCTTCAGCCTCCGGTGTGACCCGCACAAAGGTTTAACATGGGAGTGGATGGGAGCCAGCTGTTATTTAAGGCTTGGCGCTGCGCTTCAGCGTCCGGTGTGAACCCGGCATTAGTAAATAACTCACAATGAGTAGCTTAACATACGACACATACTACGTTGCTCTGATTGGTTGTAGGTCTATCCAATTGAGACAAGAGGCATTTTTTCTTCTGATTTGGTTGAAACACACCCCAATGGAGCGATATCAGACTCACATTCTGCCTAGAATTGTGAGTATGACAACGTCAGGCTAGGCTGAGATGGCATTAGACACAAAGTCACAGACAGATATGTGCTCATCTAGACGAGCTATAGGCAGAAACTCCAAACGTGGATTTGAAATCAGCCAGAAATATGATTAGTTCTTATGTAGACATATGCAGCACAGTTAAATTTGGCCACCTTTATTCTATGCAAACACAAAGACGAATATTACGTTTGTCAATAGCGGGTGTGTATGAAGGGTTGGGGGGGGAGAGAGAGAGCACGAGAGAAAGAGAGAGAGAGAGCACGAGAGAAAGAGAGAGAGATAATCCCCTCAGAGTGGTGTGATGTCACAGTCTTGTGCTCGCTTGGTGGCTGAGCAGTGCTGACCTCATTCTGAGCGTGACACACTGCAGGTCAGGCTGTTTGCCAGTGAGGTCATGACGGGTTCAGACTGCCACCGACCAGCCAACATGACACAGTTTCAGAGAGATGTTGATTAAATACTGTGGTCAGTTTGGAAACTGGAATATGTGCAATTGTATTAGACTACATTATATAACTTAGTGTTTTTCATGGTGGTTTCTCATCTTTACATAAAAAAAATTTCAGGGGTCAGTATAATTCACACCAATACAAAGTATAGCAGTACCAAATATGCAATATAGTGCAGAGTCCAAACAAACAAGTTGACAATTACCCTCAATATAATTTACGTAAGCTTGTATTTACTGCAAATTTTTTGATTTCATGGATGCCATTACAAGGTTTTCTACTTGCCTGGTCAATCGGTGTAACCTTTTATATTTCTTTTACTGATCTTAAATTAACGAAATGTAAAATTGCATGTTTTCATTGCTCTGATCACCCTGGTTGTGTTTTCAGCCACAGGGGCCAATAGAGTCCTTTCTAGGGAGACTGCCATGTTATAGTATAGAAAATATAAACTGGACAAACTAAACTCCTTTTCAGTGTTTCTGACAACTGAAGGGTACCACAGGTTCTCTTTCATGTTTGGAAGGGGAGGGTAAGGTGAGGGGTATTAAGCTACAACATGCAACCTCACCTCTACATGTCACTTAATTCTACAAACTGAACCTTTAACATGTCTGTACTAGATTGAGGCAGCTTCAGTTAAAGGAGAAAATAAGGCTGTGTTATGCTTCTGTCTTTCTACCTTCCTAGAGACCACAAATTGGTTCACTTAAATATAAAAATATCTAATACCATTTTATATTCTGTTTCTGTTTATCTTTTTTAACAGCATTCTAATTAAACGGAAGAACAGCCAAAAATAAGCACAATTCTTTGATCTACAGTTATTGATCAGCTGATGAACAACCTATTTGAGTTAAATTGTTGTTTTCAATAAATTGCCTGCTCACAACTTTTGGGCTCTTGTTCCCATTTCCTCTTTTTGCATTTTGAAGCTCTACTTAGAACCTTCCTAATACTCAACAGTGCAAAATGCAAATTCATGCAATATTTTAACTGGTCTTAAGATTTTGATCAGGAGTGTATATATAATAGATATTATGAGATGAAAGACTAACCGTTCTCGGAGGTCATCCAGGCAGCGTTGGAGATGAACCTCACCAGCAGTGACCAGAACATGTTCTCCTGTTTCCTGGATCAGTACCTCAGCACAGGGATCTGCCTGGTTCAGCAAACGCATTCCACGCACTAGTTTTGGCATTTCACCTAACATAAAAATACAGAAGGTGGAAACCGATTCAGTGCCTTTTTTTTCCTGTATTTGCAGTCCAAAACATAAATCTTTTTTAACATTTTGGCATGCCATATTGCGGTCTACTGCTGAATTTGGATACATTTATACTTTTTCTCATCAAACTACTTTCAATACCCTATAATGGACACACTGAAATGTCACATATCATGCATTAGCCTGTTCAGAGTTTGCTCTGGGACTGGCTGTGGTTCAGGAGGAAGAGCTTTTGGTGCATTGACTGCATGCTGAAGTCTTCTTGGGCAAGAATGCAACTTGTCCAGTGGTTGCCATGACTAGAAAAGAGCTTTATAAATACAGTCCATTTACAGCCCATCACCATATGCTATGAAACACAATTTCTCTTGATCATCTTTGAAATGTTTCTAAACCTTGATTGGAGTCACACATAGGAGAAGACAGGGAAGAACCCATACAATTTTGTGCACTTTGTCACAGGAGTATGTGCCCGTGTAGAATACAAGACCTACTTGGATGTATGGGTTCTATTGCTACCCGTACGATGGGCGTGGCCTCAAAGTTGAGTGGGGTGAAAGGGGGGCAGGCGGGGGAGGTTGATAGGGTGGCTGACTTCAAGACACACTCCTGCAGACCTCCAACACCTGGAGGAACATACAAGAAAAACATTGACAGATGACACAGATATTGTGGTTATTGTATGACCAATGTGTGTGTGCATGTGTGTGTGCCACCTTGAAAGGGCGACTGACTCGTTCATACACATAACAGTGAGCTTCTGTTGCTTCAGTGGCCTGCAGAGTGCCAACACTTCGACTTTATCAAGCATCACTGATGAGGAAATAATGAACAATATTTAACATGAATGTTATCATTCGATGAGATGTACTAGTGGTAGCCTGAGGATACGCTTACGATAGATGAACCAGCACCCACCCACCCACCCACACTTCTTCAGCACAAAGTTACAAATGTTACACAAAATAAATTCAAGAATATATGAACGTGTGTTTGTACAAAAACAAAGCAAGGATCGATTTTAACTTGGTAAGGTATCTCCATATTATTAACTTTTGAACCCAATTGGTTGTGGAGGTGGGTGGGACATATATTACGTTTGCAGTCTGTTTGTCATGTGAATGTTTACAGCGAGTATCTAATAGTTTTATGCAGAATCCTGCGTGCCTCACCGCGAGGACGGTATAGACTTGCTCATTGTCAGGACCCTACTAAGAGTTTCTGTGCGGGTAAGGTCTGATATAATAAAAAATAAATAAAAACATAACATCAAGAGCAGGCAGATCTTCTGAACATCTTGAGATTTAGTTGGAATAGAATGAGAGCACCCCTGCTCCACATTGTTGGAGAGCAGCTGTTCTTTCAGTGACATGTGTCAGTGATGTCATTACTAATGCATTTGAAAAAGATCACAAACTGTGATTTTGCTTCCTGGGTGTGTGCGCGACCACACGCTAATGATTTATATACAAACCCAGTAAAGGTGGGTTTGCCACTCTGCAGATCAAATTACATAATTATTGTGGGAGGCTAACATTGTTACACTCTTTGTGCTCTGCAATTCATTAAAAGTCAGGGCATGGGAGCAATGAACAATGAGAGATACTTCTTAAGAAGCACAGCAAGCACGAGAGGACCAAATGTACAGAAAATGACAAAATGTAATTAAAGCAGGCAGAGACCGTTGTGATTAATAATATTACATGTGCATATAAGCAGACATACCTATTGTTTTAAGGAAAAGCTTTTTAGCAGAAGTACATCCAAAAGTCAATCTACAGGCAAATCTGACAGCACCAGACAGTGTCTCCATTGCTCATCTAGTGGAGTTTCAACCACAGATTGACAGTAATTTTCAACAGCCTCTTGTGAGGTGTATTTGCTTTTTGTAAACACACATACCAGCGATGGAAAGAATAGCAACCAGTTTTCTGACATGGAAAAGAAAAATCCAAAACAACTAAAAGAATACTTTCTTACAGAGACCAGGGATTTTGAGAAAGAGGGGCATTATTAAATAAACATTGTACTTAAAAGAAAACAGTCCCTTTCGTGGCTGACTTGAATCGGAAAAAATAAGCCATCAGACTAGACATAATCAGTGAAGCAATGATGGCACACTGCACAATCTCTGCTTCAGGAATCACATATAAGCTAAAATATAGACAAGGTAATTCTCAAAATGTCATAATAATATAATTGACTGTATACTATCGGTCGAAGCAGACAAGAAATAGTCTAATAGACTAATAAAGAAGAAATGTGTACAGCATTTGTTATCCTGTCACTGATTCAACAGAGAGCTATTAAGAAATTGAAAAGCCTCCAGTTTTCCTGGAGTGTGAGAAGGGGATGCTTTGGTTTAAGGCTGTGCCGTGAAAGTGCATTTAAATCAAAGCTTTGTGTTTGTTGTGACCTAAGGTTTTCCTGGTTTAGCCTGGTTTACAGTACTCAAAGCAGAGTCTACTGTACACTGAGCTTCACTAATCAGGAGGTATACGCTGTGTGAGCATTTATACTAATAAACTATACAGCCCAAACCAGGCAGCCGGTGAGTATTCTAAGCCACAGTGAGTGTACATCAAACAGCAACCGAAACGGAGCGGATCATGTTGGAGTTGGAGTGAACATCTGTGATTCAGACATGAGCGATGACAACTTATGACAGGATATCAAACTGATTAAGGAAGAAAGAGGGAGGGATGTTGTGTGCTTCTCCAATGAGAAATGGACGAGACATTTTACAGATTGGACCAATCACTGCTCTTGCGGTCTGCATCAGTGAGTTGTAGATACGTACCTTAGGAAGGGCTGGGCGATAAAACGATAGCGATAATTATCACAATATGACTTTTTCCTCGATAGAAATTGTAGACAAGTTAATGTTACGGTGATAAAACTCATCTCGTCCATGTTTTGACAAACAACACAAGCAGCCAATGATAATGAGAATATATCCGCGCTGAACCAATCATGTAGCTGGAATAGAGTTACAGCCACAGGTTAGATTGACTCCCACAGCACACAGTGTAGGAAGAGCAACATGTGTTAATAATTTAGGCACCTCCAGAGAGGAGGATGACTGAACAGAGACTGGACATAATGATTCATGTTTTCAGCTACATTCATTGTTTCAGCAGTTTTCCACCGCTGAATAATAATAACCACTGTTGCTTCAGGATCAGACAGACGCTCGTTAGAGGTCTGGTTGTACTGTGCCAGAATCTCTGTCGGAGTCGGTTTCCTCCTCACTCCACCTCTGACCTGCACTCAGTTTACACTTAAAGGACTGAAGTTTAGATTAATCACTATTTTAGAATATAGGACTAGATGGGGAATAATGTATACCATGTAATTATCAGTTAACGCACACACGCACAAGTTGGTTTAAGTTTTTTGCACACAGTTCATATCAACCTGCATCTTTGTATTGAGGGTAAATCTTGAGTCCAAAACACACCGAAGCCATACAATGGGTCTCATTCACAAATGTTTTCTTATTTTCTGTTGTATATGAATGTGTTCAGAGAAA
The DNA here is from genome assembly GCA_038501795.1 of Pseudopleuronectes americanus. Taxonomy (NCBI): domain Eukaryota; kingdom Metazoa; phylum Chordata; class Actinopteri; order Pleuronectiformes; family Pleuronectidae; genus Pseudopleuronectes; species Pseudopleuronectes americanus. The sequence goes on along the minus strand of CM076716.1, from coordinate 1,529,327 downwards.
CTGAATACCAGAAAAAAAAAGTGACGTGTTTTTAAAGCTATTTGGCACCATATGACATGACTATCTCTGTGTATTTCTGTCTTCATTGTTTGCAATGTGTCAGATCGGCTTACAAATATGAACAATGCAGCAGGTAGAACTCTACAAATAACATAGCAATAAAATGCACTTCCTCACTTTTCAACACTATCACACAAGAAATGAGAAACAGGGAATATATATAGTCCAAAGAATGACCGCCATGTTGGAATGCCGAGACTTATTAGTTCGATTCTCATGTATCTTTAAAATGTATCAATAAAATGTTCTCTTCTGGTTTTAGAAAACCATTTAAATATGAGGAAATACCATAGAATTGAGAAATAAACCTCAAAAGCTTATCCAGGTTTCCAAATGAGCATGTTAAGATGAATAGCAGCATGAAACTGATATAGGATACAACTTATTGTAGTACTACATCTGTGTACATCCAAATGTGAAACAATTACATAACAAAAGGCAACCACTTAGCACCACTCCTGATTGACCAAATGGGAGGATAGACTTAACAGCTCACACTCATCACACTCATCCCCCCCGGGACCAAGCCTGGTTATACTGCAGAACTCAGAATGATTCAAGCCTGAAGACATTTCTTCCAACCACAAGTGCAGTTGGCTGCAACTCTGGTTATATAAAGAAATTTTTCCTTTCCTCTTTATGCCCCCACTTCCTCCCTCAGACTCCATTAAACCTGCTCTCAAAACACACACAAGAATGAGATAGGGCCTAGGTGAAAATGGAGCGAGGTATGAAGAGATATTTAACTAGAAGGGAAGCAGACAGGCGCACATGTACTTGTGTAAGACTTGCATGTATCTCAGTGGACGTAAATGTTGTCCTGCTAAGAGACCCACTAACAATCCGCACACCAAGCTCTACTGGAAACCCTTTATTTTTTGCTCCACGGGATCCTCTAAGAACAGTGATGTCATGTTTCAAAGGAATTGAGTGGTGAGTGTGCAACTCACCAATCCACTTAACTATACACTTTATAGTATAGTTAAACTTCCTAAGGCTTGCTTTCCACAATTATCTTATCTGTACACATTAATATCCTATAGATGTATGTTACTACCTTCTTCTCCCAAATGTCTCTCTCCTCTTAATCCCTGACACCTTCTGCTTTTGGAGCTTCCAAGACTGGATCAATGAATGCAAACCACTTACTGCCCCTTGAGCCTGCATAGCACCTTCTGCTCATCTCATCTCATTTTCGTCCGCTTATCCGGGGTCGGGTCGCGGGGGGAGCAGCTCAAGCAGGGGGCCCCAGACTTCCCTTTCCCGGGCCACATTGACCAACTCTGACGGGGGAATCCCGAGGCGTTCCCAGGCCAGTGTTGAGATATAATCTCTCCACCTAGTCCTGGGTCTTCCCCGAGGTCTCCTCCCCACTGGACGTGCCTGAAACACCTCCCAAGGAAGGCGCCCAGTGGGCATCCTTACCAGATGCCCGAACCACCTCAGCTGACTCCTTTCTAAGTAAAGGAGCAGCGGCTCTAATCCGAGTTCCTCACGGATGGCTGAGCTTCTCACCCTATCCCTAAGGGAGACGCCAGCCACCCTTCTGAGAAAACTCATCTCGGCCGCTTGTACCCGCGATCTCGTCCTTTCGGTCATCACCCAGCCCTCATGACCATAGGTGAGGATAGGAACGAAGATCGACCGGTAGATCGAGAGCTTTGCCTTGCGGCTCAGCTCTCTTTTCGTTACAACGGTGCGGTAAAGCGAACGCAATACCGCCCCCGCTGCTCCGATTCTCCGGCCAATCTCACGCTCCATAGTACCCTCACTCGCGAACAAGACCCCGAGGTACTTGAACTCCTTCACTTGGGCTAAGGACTCATTTCCTACCCGGAGTAAGCAATCCATCGGTTTCCTGCTAAGAGTCATGGCCTCAGATTTAGCGGTGCTGATCCTCATCCCAGCCGCTTCACACTCGGCCGCCAGCCGATCCAGTGAGCGTTGAAGGTCACAGGCCGATGATCCAATGAGGACCACATCATCTGCAAAAAGCAGTGACGAGATCCTCAGACCACCGAACTGCAACCCCTCCCCACCACGACTACGCCTCGATATCCTGTCCATGTATATCACAAACAGGATTGGTGACAAGGCGCAGCCCTGGCGGAGACCAGCACCCACTGAGAAAGAAACTGACTGACTGCCGAGGACGCGAACACAGCTCTCGCTTTGGGAGTACAGGGATTGGATGGCCCTGAGGATAGACCCCCTTACCCCATACTCCCGCAGCACCTCCCACAGTTTCTCCCGGGGGACCCGGTCATACGCCTTCTCCAGATCCACAAAACACATGTAGACCGGATAGGCATACTCCCAGGCCCCCTCCAGGATCCTTGCGAGAGTGAAGAGCTGGTCCGTAGTTCCACGTCCGGGGCGAAAACCGCATTGTTCCTCTTCAATCTGAGGTTCGACGATCGGCCGAACCCTCCTTTCCAGCACCTTGGAGTAGACTTTACCAGGGAGGCTGAGAAGTGTGATACCCCGGTAATTGGAACACACTCTCTGGTCCCCCTTTTTGAACAGGGGAACCACCACCCCGGTTTGCCACTCCTTTGGCACTGTACCCGACTCCCACGCGATGTTGAATAGGCGTGTCAACCATGACAGCCCCTCAACACCCAGAGCCTTTAGCATTTCTGGCTGGATCTCATCAATCCCTGGGGCTTTGCCACTGCGGAGATGTTTGACTACCTCAGTGACCTCCACCAGGGAAATTGACGACGAAACACCATCAACCTCGAGCTCTGCCTCCAACATAGAGGGCGTGTTATTCGGATTCAGGAGTTCCTCAAAGTGTTCCTTCCAACGTCCGACGACCTCCTCAGTTGAGGTCAACAGAGTCCCATCCTTACTGTACACAGCTTGGATGGTTCCCCCGTTTCCCCCTCCTGAGGTGCCGGATAGTCTTCCAGAAACACTTTGGTGCCGACCGAAAGTCCTTCTCCATGGCCTCTCCGAACTTCTCCCACACCCGCTGCTTAGCCTCCGACACGGCAGCAGCTGCAGCCCTTCGGGCCTGTCGGTACCCTGCAACCGAGTCAGGAGTCCTCCAGGATATCATATCCCAGAAGGCCTCCTTCTTCAATCGGACGGCTTCCCTGACCACCGGTGTCCACCACGGTGTCCGAGGGTTACCGCCCCTTGAGGAGCCTAAGACCCTGAGGCCACAGCTAGCCACCGCAGCTTCAGCAATGGAGGCTTTGAACATCGCCCACTCCGGCTCAATGCCCCCAACCTCCACAGGAATGCCAGAAAAGCTCCGCCGGAGGTGTGAGTTGAAGATACCTAGGACGGGGGCCTCCTCCAGACGTTCCCAGTTCACCCGCACTACTCGTTTGGGCTTACCAGGTCTATCCGGAAATTTCCCCCATTCCCTGATCCAACTCACAACCAGATGGTGGTCGGTTGACAGTTCCGCCCCTCTCTTTACCCGAGTGTCCAAAACATGCGGCCTCAGATCAGATGACACGATCACAAAATCGATCATTGATCTTCGGCCTAGGGTACTCTGGTACCAGGTACACTTATGAGCACCCTTATGTTCGAACATGGTGTTTGTTATGGATAATCCATGACTAGCACAGAAGTCCAATAACAACCGACCGCTCGGGTTTAGATCAGGGAGGCCGTTCCTCCCCACCACGCCTCTCCAGGTGTCTCCATCGTTGCCCACGTGGGCGTTGAAGTCACCCAGCAGAACTACGGAGTCCCCTACTGGAGCCCCATACAGGACTCCATTCAGGGTCTCCAAGAAGGCCGAGTACTCTGAGCTGCCGTTTGGTGCATACGCACAAACAACAGTCAGAGTTTTCCCCCCTACAACCCTTAGGCGCAGGGAGGCGACCCTCTCGTCTACCGGGGTAAACTCCAACACCGCGGCGCTCAGCCGGGGATTTATGAGTATCCCCACACCCGCCCGGCGCCTCACGCCCTTGGCAACTCCGGAGAAGAATAAAGTCCAACCCTTATCCAGGAGTACGGTACCAGAGCTGAGACTGTGCGTGGAGGTAAGCCCCACCAGATCTAACTGATAGCGCTCCACCTCCCTCACAAGCTCCGGTTCCTTTCCCCACAGCGAGGTGACGTTCCACGTCCCCAGAGCCAGCTTCTGCCGCCCGGGTCTGGTCCGTCGAGACCCCTGACCTTCGCTGCCACCCATGTGGCTGCGCACACCGACCCCAACGGGTCTTCCCACAGGTGGTGGGCCCATGAGATGAAAAGAGGGGGGGGTGCCACGTAGTTTGTTCGGGCTGTGCCCGACCGGGCTCCGTGGCAAACCCGGCCACCAGGCGCTCGCCATCGAGCCCTCCGTCTGGGCCTGGCTCCAGACGGGGGCCCCGGGCTTCCTCCGGGCCGGGTCACATCTCCTCTTTTTCCGATATTCATTGGGGGTTTTTTGAACCATTCTTAGTCTGGCCCCTCACCTGAGACCACTCTGCCATGAGAGACCCTACCAGGAGCACAAGGCTCCAGACAACACAGCCCTCAGGTTCACAGGGACACGCAAACCTCTCCACCACGATAAGGTGACAATTATAAATAGTCTTGGTATTAGTATATTGTTAACCCTACATCTTTATGTAGAGATTGCATTATGTATCTTCTCTTTCCGCCTGAATGTATCATTTCTCAAAACATGTTTTTCCTCTTTTGCATCATTTATTTCATAACCAAAATTGTAAATTGCCTTTAACCTGCAGGTTTGAAGTTTTTCTTCAAAATTTTGTGTGGAGCACTATAAAATAAGACACATCTTAGCACTGTTTATCAGCTTTGTAAAAGCACTGTAACAAAGTTATTGCTTATCTCATTGAATTTTGTAACTTTTCAGCTCTTGACCAGGACATTGCATTGCATAAGTCATGAGGGAGGTTCACGGTCACTGGCACTGATGACTTAGAACAATTTTCCATTAATACCGAAACAAGTTTAAGATTGCTAAATTTTATCCATAAGAAAAACACATACAATAATTATTAGCAGTTGGCAGTGTGAGTTATCATATTGATCAGATTTTTCCTTGACAGAGATTCACGAAGTGGCTCTGATTTTATGCCTCATTCATTGATATGATAGAGGAAGTCTGATCATCATTCATAGGAAGCATGTAGAGCCAAATGTATAGCAAAAATTAGGCTGGGAAAAAAATGCTGTAGTGGTGGAAACCAAGCAGATTGAAAAGAAATGAATACAATTTGGAGCTGGAAATTGTTAAATGTTCTTTTTTGGATGGTGTTTTATTAGGTACAAGGCCAGAGCCCTGGTAATCTGCTCCCTTTAAATGTCTTATGGAATTTCCCTTGCTCTGGAAAGTCCCACTTACATCTGACATTCAGTTTTGGTGTGTGTGTGTGTGTGTGTGTGTGTGTGTGTGTGTGTGGTGTGTGTGTGTGTGTGTGTGTGTGTGTGTGTGTGTGTGTGTGTGTGTGTGTGTGTGTTGTGTGTGTGTGTGTGTGTGTGTGTGTGTGTGTGTGTGTGTGTGTGTGTGTGTGTGTGTGTGTGTGTGTGTGTGTGTGTGTGTGTGTGTGTGTGTGTGTGTGTGTGTGTGTGTGTGTGTGTGTGCGTACTCAATTTTGTTACCTCTCTAGGATCTTTTCCAACCTAATTACTGGGGACCAAAGCCCCATCCCTATGAAATAAAAAATGATTGTACTGGTAAGGGGTAAAATGTGAATTGTGGTTAAGTTAAGGTTCAGGCTAGGCATGAAATGGTCACGGTCAAGGAAATGGTTTTGTTCAGGATGAGAGTAATTAATGGAACGCAATGTAATGTCCTAAATAGGACAATTGCTCAAACACATGTGTGAGAGAGAGTGAGAGTGAGAGAGAGAGAGAGAGAGAGAGAGAGTCTACAGTGCATGTTTAACTTAAATGTCTAACCTAGAGAATAGTTTAAAATAAAAAATATTTGAAAATTACTAGGAACAATACAGTCACTACACAGCTTTTGAAAAGCATTGAAAAAAGTTACTCACACACACAGGCCTCAGACTGGCCCTGCCTCACTCACTCACACACCGACACACGGACAATGAAGCAGAGACAAGGCAGTGAACAAGGCAGTAAACATTGGACAGTGGCGACAAAAATGCTTCAGGATCAGCGTCAATCTTTGACTGTTCTGGGTTTTATTAAAACTAAGGATGGGCATTTGATTAAATGGTCTTAATCGATTTTCGATTAATCATTAATATTTTTGAATTAAATTTCACTATTTATAGGCTATATAAAAAATGCTGTGAAAATAGAAAAAACACAGCTAGTTTCCTCATTGAGGTCTTTATTACAAGATGAACAACTCTTGTGGCAGTTAAAGGGGTTCCGCTGACAGCTAGCTTGATTTGACGGTTCTCGACCTCTCAGTCCGGTTGTTGTCACATCCCCACTCCCGGAACACCTCACCCAGACCCCGGTTCTGTCCGGGTTCCCCTCCGCGTGGACGGAGGGTCCGTGTGCGGACATGAAGCCGAGCGAGCAGCGGAGGATAGAACCGGGATGCTTGCTCCAGCTGCTAACAGCCTTGCTGTGCTGCGTTCAGGGCAGCTCGGATATTCCAACCTCCAGATACATAGCGAACATGCAATAGTTTTCCTCCATGAAAAAAATAATGTCATCGACGAAATTCGTAATGAAAAATGTATCGATCGTCGATTAATTATGCCCATCCCAAATTAAAACACCAACATTTGTAACAGAAAAGAGAAGAACACTAAAGAACATGTTTGAGTTGACTTCACATAAAACTACAGGTAGAAACATTACATTCCTAAAGATTGTGCTATAATATCGCACACATTTCTGGGACGAAATATCGTCCAACAAAGTTTGTTGTTGGGACAGGCCTCCCTTAATATTTATAATAATGCACGCAGTTAGAGGTTTCCTTGTTAAGTCTAAAGCTTTGGTTCACTGAGAATTTCTTACATATCTTCATTCTTAGTATTTTCTGCAACTAAGCAACTGACCTCTGCATTTCATAGCAGTACTGTTCTGCTTACCACAATAAGAAAGAAGAAAAAACGAACCCATCCAATGGAATTGACAATCATATGTATGCTCCTCCCATCCTTGACATTAGGGCCTAAACTTAATCGTAATGTATTTTATTGTATTCAAATATACCGGCTGCTATGACGACTTAATTTCCCTTCGGGGATGAATAAAGTAATCTATCTATCTAAAGAGAGAGGCTGAAATTCTTCCAACTAAATCATAGAAGGACTCAGTGAGGTCAACAAGTGACTTTGGTCCTCTGATGTTTTCTAATCAATCGCACTTAGAACTGATCTTAATAACATTTATTCTCATGTAAACATCTGCATTTTAAGGGAATTTTATCGAAATTGTGGTAGCAAGAAATTAATGGTGGTAATGTGTAAGATTTAGTATATTTCTGGGTGTTTTGCTGAGAATATGTGGTGAGCTGTCAGTGAGGGAACAACATTAGAAACTGTGTGGAACATGTCAAAAAGGATCAAGTTTTTAAGTATAAACCGCTTAATTAGTAATGCCTGAGATGTCTCAATACATAAAAAATGAGAGCAAAAAGAGCTTTTTTATCACATTATTTAGTAAATACACTGTTCACTGCTTTGACGTGTGTGGTCTATGCAAGGTAACAACAGAGATGGAGAGATGACCAGGCCTTCTAGAAAACTTCCTGTTTTTCTTCTTGAAAGAGACTGTACATGGAGCCAATGCAATTCTCTCAATGTTATTAAAATGCCTGAATTTTCCACTCCAGCTCAACTATCAGAGCTCTTGCTATAATACCAAAGGGAATCAGAGCTCTGGCTATTTTAAGACCAAGTAAAAAAGAACCACTCCACAGAGATCTTGGCCTTCTCTCATTTTACAGCCAGACTACATATCTTTTTCCCAGATCTGCAAGACAGACGTAGGACTCAAATAATGTATTCTTAAAAGGGGAGGCTGAAATGTCAGGATAATTGCTGAAGGTGGGGGGTGAAGTGTTTTAGTCCACGAAAAACTAGAGTCTCAGGGAAAACTGCATTAAGCACTATAATTAAAGTAAATGGTGACCACTTCTTCAAATGTAGAAAAAGAAGAAAATGCCTCCAGACTGCTACTGTGGTGTCACCCAAGTGTGTTCAAGACCAGACATTCAGATTCATCTTAAAAAAAGGTAATTTATACCAATAGCATGACAGACAATTTGCAATCAATATCAACACCGTGATACAAAACAGTCAACCAAATTCATTTCAGTGTCCTCCACTTTGACACAAATGTCTCCTTTCCTGATAATCTGGTTGTTTTGTCTGCTTTTTTGTCGAGCCTGTCAACTGTTCAGTAGGCAGTTCCATGAGTAAACTACTATGGACATAATTTCAGGTGAGATTTCATGATCACCACAGAGCTGTGTGCTAAGCGTATCTGAAATACTGATCCCTGCTCAGTGTGACTCAATCTACGTCTTTTACAGCTTTTGTTCCTCTTGTCTCTTTGTCTGTAGAATTTGAGGTAGTAAAGAGGGGAAAACATCCATTTTCCCTCCTCACTCACGCCATCTATTGGCTATGAGAGCTCTGCCAGTATGCTGCCTGTACCACATGGCTCAGACAAAGAACAATGGCAGAAAGCCAGCAGTACTCATACTGAACAATAGAGAAGAAGGAGTGAGAGGGAGCCATGAAGATGCTTATTATGGCTGATGAGGTCAGCCAGGCCCTGGATCAGTGCCCAAGTCCAGGCTACTGCTGTACAGAGGTAAAACAGTAGAGGTGTGCAGAATAAGTAGGTTAGCACTCAAACACTGGAGGGTATGTTCTGCCATCTAGAGCCACCTGCCGAGTCAGCAGCTAGAGGAAGGCACACTCCTACACTCAGGCATGCACACAAACTTTCTCTCTGTTGGGTGTTTATAAAGGCCATTGACTTTCTGACATTCGGAGCTGACCCATTTACAGCCTTCTTCTCTGAGATGTCTTCAGAGCACAGGATAAGCACATGGTTTACAAAGGTGGACTCTGTCAGATGCAAGACTATCACAGCTGTCAGGTATTCTGACAGAATCAAATCATCTCTGTTGAATTAAAATGAAGTTGTAATAGTTGTAATGTACTTATTTATTTATTGTGTTAAGCTATCCCTCTGCTGGTTAGACATAAAACATCAAATAGAGTGGACATATGAAAACTCAGTCAGGGTCCTTTAGTAATGATTTCGCTGATTTTCCTGTTTAAAGAGTTATATTTCATCCTCTTAACTAGGCCTGTTACAATATTAGATTTTTCATATTTTCTCTCATTTTTGGCAAATTCCTCTTAGAATACCTACTGGGGATAAGCGGATAGACAATGATCTCTGTGGTCGAAACAATAGCCCAATTCTACGATATATTCATCTGTTTCTCCTTAAAGGACAAGCAGTCTTGATAACACATTTGTCTCCTGTTTCCTCTGCTCTGTTTCTGTTTCAGCAGAGTGGGGAGTGTGTGTGTGTGTCTGACATTGGGCGAGAGGCAAGGTCCACACCCTGCACAGGTCACCAGTGTTTCACAGGGCTCACATACAATACAATACAATCTAAAGTCTCCAATTAACTTAACCCCAGTCTTAATGTCTTTGGACTGTGGGAGGAAACCTTGAGAAAACCAACACAGACACAAGGCCCTCACCAAACTTCGATTCAAAGCGATAACATTCTTGCAGTGAAGCATCAGTGCCCCAAAGTCCCTGTTTATGTCTTAAATTATTCTCATAATTCATAGTTGTGCATTGCAGTGCTTTGCTAACACTGAAACAGAGGAGAGGTGATAGGAGATAGAACTTCTCACTTTTTTTTCTGTTTGATTTCCCGTCTTTTGTAAATGCAACTTTCAGTCTTAATGTGAATTGCCATTCAACGAGAGAGAGAGAGAGAGAGAGAGAGAGAGAGAGAGAGAGAGAGAGAGAGAGAGAGAGAGAGAGAGAGAGAGAGAGAGAGAGAGAGAGAGAGAGAGAGAGAGAGAGAGAGAGAGAGAGAGAGAGAGAGAGAGAGAGAGAGAGAGAGAGAGAGAGGTGGATTATTTTCTTGATAATATAATATGTGTATAATGTGTTATTAGTATTTGAACTTTCAAACAGTATATCATGACACGTTTAATCCCCTAAAGTATCTGGCTACACTTCATCAAGACCTTAGTTATCCAGGAACTGCCTACCCACCGACAAACCGGTCATGTGTTGCGTGTTTAAAGGCAGCATAACGTTCACCACGGCGGTGTGTCCAGACATTTTCACGCCTCTCACATGTGCTCAGTGTGAACCTGCTCTTGTCTGTGAAGAGATCAGGGCACCAGTGGCAGACCTGCCAATCCTGGTGTTCTCTGCCAAGTGCCAGCCGAGCTGAACAGGGCTGGGCTGTGAGCACAGGTCCCACTAGAGGTGGGTCCGGCCCTCATCCAACCCTCATGGAGTCTGTTTCTGACAGTTTGGTCAGAAACATGCACACCAGTAGGCTCCTGGAGGTCCTTGTGTAGGACTCTGTCTGTGCTAGCCTCCGGTTTCTCCTCACACAAAGGAGCAGATAGTTTCCTGCTGCTGTCCAGCTCTCCATGTGTAGCAGCTGGACACCTGGTGTCTCCTCCATGCTCTTCAAACTGTGCTGGGAGACACTGCAAACCTTCTTGCAACCCCACATATGGATGTGTCATCCTGGAAGAGCTGGTATACCTGTGCAACCGGATTGGGCTGCAGGTACCGTCTCATTCTACCAGTAGTGACAAGGACACCAGCAGAACACAAAACTAGAGGACAGTCAGTCAGTAAGGATAAGGAGAGAGCAGCTGTCTGTGGCCACCACATACAAATCCATTTCCTTTTCTAAGGATAGCTTGCTTTTGCCTCTGTATTGCACCTGTGAAATGGATTCACCATCACTTGTGCTCCCTAAATGGACAGTTTCAGTCTCACTAGTGTTGATCAGCTATTGCATAGCATATATGCAAACAACATAATAAATTATTTCCCCTTTACACTTGTGAGCTTTTCATGACATACACATTAAGCCTATGGACCACATGATAGGACCTAACCTATTGTGGAAATTTATAACGAGGCCTATGGGTGAAACATTTTACATACTAGAGTTTTGATGAAGACAAATAACTAATATATTCCTTCTCTTCACCCATCCTTTTCTTGCCAACCACATGATAAGTGCAGACAGACATGTTCATGTCATAGACTGTATGGTTCATGTGAGCGTCAAAGACCCGACACAACATTTCAGGGAAAAGGCAGATAAGAAAAATCTAGATCAACCAGAGTGAGACAGACTGTTGTAGGGAGAGGTAGACATAGAGAGAGAAAATGAAGAGAAGAGCAGTGAAGAAGGGAAAAAAAGGAGACAAGAGGAGGGGACATGAGGGAGGATGTGGTCAATAAATGTCCGAGGGGAGAGCAGAGGACTGATGAGGTGGAGAATCCTTCATGGCTGTGGGATCCCAGCAGGGCTCAGCTGGGACTGGAAACTGTGTCAAGGACGACTGAGAAGGAGACGGATGAGTCAGGAGCATCACAAAACTCTTACTGCTGCACACACACACACTCTCACACGCACTTTTGTAATTCTAATAGAATAGTTAATGTTTCTCCTGGGGAGGTGCACGTGTGAACCCAAATATCCCAGGGATACGGCCTGCAGTTTCTATGGACTTTATCCGCCTGCCTTCCTTGTATACAAAATCCAAACTAAATGCCTAACCTAATTTTAACCCTAAATCCAAGTCTTAAACCTTAAACAGCCCATGGTGAGGATCAGTCAACATTTTTCATTTTTTAAAACTAAATTCCTGAATTCTTAAAAATTAAGCATTTCCCTCTACTAATATGAGTCAATATTAGACAACAAAGGCAACATGCCCTTAATAATTCAAATTATGACTTAACTAAGGCCTTACCTTACTTTACCAAGCACTCTCTACTCAAATGGTCTCTTGGTGAAAACCATTTGATATGGTTAAAATCAGTTTTTTTCAATCGAGAATGTTGTTTCCCACATAAAAATGAACTGTGAAGGCAGTTTTATTTTCGTTTTCAACAGGTGTAAGCTAAACCATCGATAATACCATTTGTTTGTATTTTCAGTTTAGATGGAGCAAAATATTCCCCTTCTATCAGTCTTTACATACGTTGAGCAAAAACATGTTGGTTCTACAGTATCTTGGCTTAACAAGATACTTATCTACCACTTGTGTTTTTGTCAATAAACTATAGTCTGTTGTAAACAGCACTAAGAAGATGCATCATCTCAGCATAAGTGATGCAGCAAAATAAAGTTTTATAATATTTTAAGTAAAGGACAAAAAATAATCCTGAAATGCGAAAAAGGAAAATATCTATTTGATTAATGGAGTACAGAGCACTGTAAATTAGGTTTAAAGAGACGATTTAGTGACTGAAGTGGAACACTACAAGAGACCGTGTTATTGTTCACGATCTGATCTGCTCTACACTGAAATGAACCCGGCTTTCCTGTCACCCTGGTGTGGTAGACTTCATTGAAATTATTCAGTTGGTGTATTCTTCTAAAGATCTGGGTCGCTAGTCACCACTGGCATGCCAAGAGAAGCCTAATGCAAAACAAATGTTTTCATGAAGTCGTCCAGTGTTGAATCAGCATCATTCATTTCACTCAGACTCCTTTTTTTCAGTCCTTTTCCTTTTTCTTTCTCCCCGAGGACTGACTTGGATGACTCTGGTTGTGGCCGTGTCTCCTCAGACAGCTGGTTTGCATTAGATACTGATGTTGAGAGTTTGATGCTACCCACATCTTTAACCCCTGTGACAAACAATTGGCCTTCCTAAGCTCATCATCAAACACCACTGAGCTGCCTGTGTATTTTTCCTCTGCTGCAATCATAGATAAAACCCACGGCTGGGGGTATGGTACTTATCGAAAACAGTGAACAGAACAGAGGACTTTAAGGCAGTCAGAGAGTTTCCAAGATTCATTATTCGTCAGTCCAAATACATGCCATTGTACCTCTTATGGGGCAATTTTACATCAGCTGTTAAAAGATCTGCTGATCTATTAAGTTTGTATATCAGCATAGAGACAGACATGCTAGAGAAATGGAATTCAAGGAGGGAAAAAAAAACTAATCACCACATCTAGTCCACAAGCTGTTCAAATTTATAATTGGCTTTATTGTCCCAATGCCCTCTGTATAGAGAACCAACCATAGCCCATATGTATTATACAATTTATGCACAACAGTATGCAGTAGTATACCTGAAGTGTTTTGTTGTGTTATAAGATCATTCCCTCTTCTGATTTCAGAATGCCCGGGGTTTAAGGTCATAAAAATTGCACTTTTGAGACTCAGCTTGTGTTATGAATGTCGATTTGTCAAAAGGGCAATGTTAGTTACGTCAGTGATGTCTTTTGGTTTATATGGAAAACATGCTACCCAGTGCCACACTGGCTGCAAAATGAACTCAGAACAGCTAATGTTAACAGATTAGAGCGGCTGCACTGCCTGTGCTTCAGCCGCGCTGCTCTTCTAGAGAATAGAGGTCTTAGCATTATTTCAACACTGAAAGGTACTCTACTTTTTATATACAGTATAATGCTATGTAGCGGAAGCAAAGTATTAGCTCTGTCAGCTGATTACACCCAAATTGATCCGGCTATATTGAAACTGTTGATTACATTTTGATTATGAATGAAATATGTTGTGGTGGTATATGCTTGACTAATTGCTGTCTATTTTGGTCTCCGCCACCTCTTTTAGCTGCAAAATGTCCACTGTATTCACCAACTAGTCTTTGACTGAAAACAGCTGCCTGCTGTGACTACAGGAAACAAAGTTGATAGGCGCAATGTTTCATGCTTGGATACCAGATTCAATCTGTCGGGCTGTGATCCGACAACATTTTTTAAACAACATTCTGTTTCGAGTCGGGTTGGTAACGTTGACTGGTCCCATTTTTTTCACTGTACATGTCGGAAGCCGGTCTATTTTAAGTTAAAAAATGATAAAATATAATGCTAATGAATTTTTAAAACTGTAGAATAAACATAACAATTAAGCATTTTACACAAATAAGTCAGTAGCCAAGTGTGCGTAAGAGTGATTTTGAGTGTGCAGAGATTCTGTCTCATAGCAACAAATTCCAGTTAAGAAAACGTTGGTGAATGTCAGAATCTTCAGAAAAAATGTGTAAGCGGGTTTTAAGAAGAAACTTCTTCTTAAGAAGGATTGGGCCTCGAGTCCCATTATGTGTAGTAGTTTAGTGTCATCTGGTGGCAGTATAGACAATGACACTGGATTAGACAAGAGCGCATGACAGTATCCCAATGATTCAATGAAATATGCAGTACACAGATATTCAACAAATCACAAAGCTACAGACAAAAGCCTGTTAACCCTTGTGTTGTTCTTGGGTCGAATTGACCCAGAGTGTTTGTGTGTGTGCATGCGTGTGATCGTCGGCAAGCCCTGGCTGTTCAGGTAGAGGGTTAGGGTAACCCAAGGATTGTTATTATCCAATTCTCCTGGTTGTAGTTGAGACAAATGGATTGTGATTCTCAATTCTTCTGGGGGGGGACCAATTAGACCCCCAGGGAGGTTGCTGGGGTGCTGCCATGTGGGGTCAGTCAGACCCACACCTGATTCCAATTGTAATCTAGAGGGGTATGTAAAGAAGCCGGTGTCCCATTCACCGTGTGCCACCCTCCCTGACCATGCCATGATATCACGTCATCGCGTTTTCACAATTGAAACGGCTATTCTCCCCGAGGATCCCTCCGCTGAGCCCGAGGAGGATGCAAAAGAGCCAGACCTAGAAGCGGACGGACATCCAGATGGAGTAGCAGACCGGGAAGAATGCAGAGACAACTTTGAGGATGACGTGGAGGACAACTTGGATGATGAGGTAGAAGACAACGGAGACAACAAGGACTACGACCCAGTGGGTAATGCTTCGGCAGAATTGTCATCCTTGGTCGAAGAAGAAAAGGGACAAGACCACAGCTGCACCACCACCCTCACCGGACTCGTGGAAAGAGAGACCTTCAAGTCAAGAAACAGGGAAATAATATGGGCAATCGCGGGCGTACGGCTCTAAGCGGGGTCTGTCCGGGCCCCAAGATGCACGCGTAGTCTTGCGCCGGTGACATAGCCTCGACATTCTGCCTGTTCATCACGCCGATGGTAGAGAACATCATCCTGGAGATGACGAACCAGAAGTCTGGGACACGTGGGTGGTGCAGCTACCGTGTCTCTACAACCCATGGCCCGAAGTGACCGTTGATGAGCAACTGGTTCCGTTCAGAGGTAAGTCTTTATATTATTATTATTAAAATCACATGCAGCAATTATTTCACCTCCTACGAACTCGTGCGGCAGCTGCTGGAGAGGAACATCACCGTGGTCACGGGCTGCTCACGGGCAGGGGAAGAGAGGTGTTGCCATTCAAGTTTGCATTCACGCCCAACGCCACTCTGGTGTCTTACATCCCAAAGAAAAACAGGAACGTGTTGCTACTGAGCACACTGCACACCTACGTCACTCCTACGACAATGACCGGAACCTGGTCATTGTCCTGGACTATAACCACAGCAAAGTTCATGGACAACCTAGACAAGGTGATCGTGATATGGAGAGAAATCAACCCAGACTGGATGCTGGGCAAGCTGAACAAGCTGAGGGTGCTCCTAGAGCAGCTGGGAAAGGCTCTCGTTTCTCCATTCATCGAGAGAAGGGAGCGTCCGGCATCTTCAACGGCCCTAGCAGCAGCCCCACTCAGGGCGAATACGAGAAAGAGGTGTCAGATATGCCCCAGGAAAAAAAGACTGTAAAACTTGCTCCATGTGCTGCCGGTGTAACAAATACATCTGCAAGGGCTGCTCACGTGTCTATTGCCCTACGTGTGTGTCATAATATGCCTAGGGGAAGCAAGGAAAAAAGTAATTGCGGGATTCAAGGATCAACGAAAGTTCTAACCATCAAACCCCTTCACCTGCAGCTGTAATAGTGGATGATCGTGCTGCATTTTGGATTCGAAGCTGAACTGTCATGCAGCCAAAGCATGATGTGAGGCCTTGTTTCCCTGAGGTGCTGTTTCTAATAGCTAGCAAGAAACAGAGGTGGGAGGGAGCACTACTCAGAGCATAAAGCCTGCAGCAGCTGCCTTTCCTTTGCCCATCTGCCGCTGTTCATGTGTTTGTGTGTGTGCATGTTATCTGTTATTCACTTAAAATGGCCATAATGGACCATAAGCACTCTCATGACACACTGACACACAAAGACAACATAGCGCTTTGTCATGAAGTTCGGGCTAGTGTACTTACATGTGGTTAAGTAGAAAATAAGGTTTCCCACATCAAATGGTGCCTTGTGAGCACTTGGTGAGAATGGTGAGAATGGTGTTCTCTTCCCTCAATTACTTACTCCAACCGTCAGATAATCGGGGTCTAATCAAGGCCAATCCTGGTGGGGTTTACACACTGGTGCTCTGTTGGCAACTTCCTCCATGCCTGCAGTCCACTTACAGAGCAGGAATGATGGCTCCCACATGGCTCATGCACACAGAGTGTGATTTTGTGGGTCCACACATGGTAGAAATTGTTTCCACACTGCATGCCACAAGTTCAACTTTCTGCTTAGTCATCAAGCTTCTTAGTGGAATGCAGTCCAGGGGAAACAATCTGAAGATGTCGTTCTTATCCACAGTTTACATTAGAGAGGTACAGACATATTATCTTGTATTTAATTTAAATTTTACAATGATAATGATACCTAGCATTTAATTAACTGAACAAACTAGGAGACGCTTGTAGAGTGTATACCAATTGCCCTATCTCGAAATAAATAAATACAAATCTTGGACCCACCCATTTTTCTGCATCAGCTACAAAGTGAGTGGCTTTTTCTTTCTTGGTTGATGTCCAACCAGGCCAAATCATGCCTCCTTTGAGGCCGTGCGTCACATACATAAGGCAACAGTTCCATCAACTTGTGGAGAGAGGCTTTCCACATTGTTTCTCCTTAGCATACCTCTGATATCCCTCTTTTAGCCATAGCATCACAAGAGGTATCATAGGATACTTACACCGGCACCTACTTCTAAGTTGTTTGCTTCACAGATGTAGCTGATTATTATTATTTAAGAAGTGAATTAGCAAAGTCATAGCTGCATTCAGAATCAAACTGTATTTAACATTATCAACACATTGTTAGGTTTTGATAATGTAATCCAGACGAAGGCCCTTGATATCAATTGTCATTATGTCTATAACGTTGAAGGGATCTACACATTTTACTGTAATACTTTTACATGTCTGTAAGTAGGAAAATCAAGCAATAGCGATGTCACACAAACTCGGAGCAGCTTACATTACCTGCATCAGGCCTGAGTCAGGTTGAGACACAATAAACAAAAAAAGAATATCAAGTTATCCCCGCTTGTAGTTCAAATGCTAAAAAGATTAGGATTGTTACCTCTGTACTTTCTATTTCCAATCAACATTGTACAATTATACCACTTAGTATAGCATTACGTTGTGGATTTGGGAGACTTAAAGTGCTGTGAAAAAGTATTTGCCCCCTTCCTGGTTTCCTATGTTTTGCATTTTTGTCACACTTGTTTCAGATCATTAAACAAATTTGTATATTAGACAAAGATAAAATGCAGTTTTTAAATGATGATTTCATTTATTAAGGGAAAAAAGCTATCCAAACCTATCTGGCCCTTTGTGAAAAAGTATTTTCCCCCTAAACCTAATAACTGGTTGTGCCACCCTTGGCAGCAACAACTGCAATCAAGCATTATCAATAACTGTCAATGAGTCTTTCACATTGCTGTGGAGGAATTTTGGCCCACTCTTCTTTGCAGAATAGTTTTAATTCAGCCACACTGTAGTTTTTTTTTATATAAGCGGCTTGTTTATGGTCATGCCACAGTCCGGACTTGACTAGGCCACTCCAAAACCTTAATTTGGGGTTTTTTAAGCCATTCAGAGTTGGACATGCTGGTGTGTTTTGGATCATTGTCCTGCTGCATAACCCAAGTGCGCTTGAGGTCATGACCTGATGGCCAGACATTCTCCTTCAGGATTTTCTTTTAGAGAGCAGTATTCATGGTTCCATCAATTATGGCAAGTCATCCAGGTCCTGAAGCTCCAAATCAGCCCCAGACCATCACACTACCACCACCATGTTTGACTTTTAGTATGAGGTTGTTTTTATGAAATGCTGTGTTAGTTTTACGCCAGACGTAACAGGACCCACACCTTCCAAAAAGTTCAACTTATTTTTGATCAGTCCACAGAA
The DNA here is from genome assembly GCA_038501795.1 of Pseudopleuronectes americanus. Lineage (NCBI taxonomy): Eukaryota > Metazoa > Chordata > Actinopteri > Pleuronectiformes > Pleuronectidae > Pseudopleuronectes > Pseudopleuronectes americanus. The sequence continues at coordinate 1,510,981 of CM076716.1, read as the reverse complement.
TATTTGACCAAAAATCTTGGGGATCATCAATAGGTTTGTTGGCAAATGTGGGATGAGCCTTACTGTTCTTTTTGGTCACCAGTGGCTTTCGCCTTGGAACTCTGCCATGGATGCCATTTTTGCTCAGTCTCTTTCTTATTGTTGAATCATGAACACTGACCGTAACTGAGGCAAGTTAGGCCTGCAGTTCCTTAGATGTTGTTCTGGGGTCTTTAATGACCTCCTGGATGAGTCGTTGATGTGCTATTGGAGTAATTTTGGTAGGCCGGCCACTCCTGGGAAGGTTCACCACTCTGGTTAAAGTGGGAAAGAACATTAATGTGAGCTCCCATCATTACGGCACAATCAGAGACAATCAGGACATGCCACATTGTGAAAATAAAAGACAAGCACACAATACACACTAGGGCTGAACGATTAATTGCATTTGCGATGTAATCGCGATTTGATAAAACACGATTTTCTAATCGCAACGTGCGCGATTTAAACGTGCAAAAGAGAGTAGGGCACCGGGCTGCTGTCCTCACCCGCGGTAAGAATGCCGCGGGACCACAAAACTCCTCTGATCCAGAAGATAGCGAAGCACGCCTGCATCACCTACAGGGTCCTAACGTCTTCGGCCGACGGGGCGGACACACAGAGCGAGCTCATCTCGACGGTGACCGCGGGGCGGGCGGCGGACCTGAAAATTGCTCTCCGGTAATGCAAGCCGAGTTCCGGGGCGGCGGGGCTCCAGAGCCCCCCGGTCATCTACACGCACATCTGCGAGACGGAGGTGTTCAGCATGGGGCTGTTCCTGCTGTGGCCCGGCGCCTCCATACCGCTGAACGACCACCCGGACATGAAGGGAATCTACGGAGCTGCTGCTCCGCGAGCTGCCCTTTATCCAGCCGGCCCGCTGCATCCGCGGACACAGAGCTTAAACTGCTGCTGCTCCGCTGAATATAACAACGCCGCATTCCTACACTTATAAAATTCAATTCAATGTGGAAGTAATCCAAGTATTCAGAATACGTTACTCAGATTAGTTAATGTAACGAAATACGTTACAGATTATATTATTGTACAGTAAATGTATTTAATATTGTGTTGGTCATATTTAAATAATCCATTACGGGGTTTTCTTTGATAAAATGAAAAAAATCGCCTATTAAATCGCAATCGCAATATTTGGGGGGGAAAAAAATCGCAATTAGATTATTTCCCCAAATCGTTCAGCCCTAATACACACACACAAACGTTTATATAGATTTTAGAGGTACTGTCTATTGTCATGCTCTTTTAAGGATGATATTAATGTTTACTTTATTACTAGTAAAATGAGACCAAGCTAAATGAGTGGAGGAAGACAGTAATAAAAAGTATATGAGACATAGAACTGTACAACTTTAAAAAATCATGTGCAATATCCATTAATCTTACAATGATTTTCTTAATTAAATGAATAATCATTCAGTCTCTTAATTATCAATAGCCATATAATTTCTCTTTTCCCCAGATGATGTTTTCATTAGCCTACAATTTAAATGTGTTCTTTTTACCGCTATATAAGACAAAGGAACGCAGAATATATTCATACTCATCAAGGTGGAACCAAACAATATATGACCTTTTAGCTAAAGATATTAATTAAAAGAAAAACAATTTGTTTGATTATATAAATTTCAACTCTAAATAAAGGCATTTCTTACAAACATGCAGTGTTGTGCATGAACGAACACAAAAGAACGCGTTCATTGAACACGTTCACTTTTATCAATGACAAATAATGAATTTGAACGGTGAACACGTTCATAATGTAGCGTCTTCACGTAAAGACGACAGGAAACTTCTCTCTTTATGTGTAACTTTATTAAAGTCCAGCGAACACGACACACTTCTTGCTTGTAACTCCGACACTCCTGTCATCCACCACTGTATTCTTCACTTCCATTCCTCATTCACTCTTGATACGCCAACTCATCAGCCAATGAGAGCCTGCCATTCCACAAAACCCTACACCCATTGGCGTATAACTGTCACGTGCCCCACCCCTACCTGTTCACTGACCCTCAGGACATTTCAATACTTTCTCCTCAGGAGAGACGCTGTCTAAATCGAATGCTTTCACCATGTCGTTGCTCAGTGCCCGTAACTAGTGTTGTCACGATACCAAAATTATGACTTCAATACTATACCTGCCAAAATATCACGATACCCGATACTTTCGATACGATACCACAAATACGATACGATACTGGTTTATCTGATAGTAATAAATAAAACATTTGTGAGGTTCCTTTTTTTACCAGCTTGTTCCTGCCCAGCTTTTTGGACGCTTAACAAATGGCATTCATATTAGTATTAGCCTACAGGCCCACATAGGTGAAATTATAGGTTATCTGGCATGTATAGCGTTTTCTTAATTTTTTTCTCAATTCTTAATTGAGTGTAATTTTGACAATGAACTGGGCTACGTTCTTGCAGCCAAATTGAAAGCTAGATCAATGTCTTAAACGAGAATACATGCAATAGGGCAAGAACACATTCAAGTGACTGTGGTGTAATGTTTCTGTGCGCAAAAACACACACGCGTAACGTGAGGGAACGTCACGTTAATTTGTCAAATCAGCATCGTATCAGGCCAGCGTGATAAAAACCAGGAGCCGTGAGAAGTTAACGTGACGCAGCCCCGCCCCTCGCAGTCTGAGTGACAGGGAGGAACAGCGAGTGCGCTCTGAATACTGCTATTTCAATGAAGTACCGGTACTAAAAATATGCAAAACCGTATAGTTTTTAACGTAAGGGTACCGCGGTACCTTTCTAGTACCGGTACACCGTGCAACACTACCCGTAACATGTCCGCGATGTAGCCGAACCTAAATCAACTAACTCGACTTCGCACTACGTTACCGTCACTCATGGCCCACACACATGCAGACCAAACAAGCAATGTATTCCTAGTGTTTTCTCCTCTGGGCAGTGTCTCAGCTCACGGGTCATCTTGGCTCGCTGTCTGGCCGGTAACCAGCCGTCCGGACCGCTCCGTGAAGAAGGAGGAGGAGATGTTTCTTTACTCGGAACAAGTCCACTTTATTTCTGGGATATACAGCAGGAGCAACACTCGCATCACCTATAGTTGGTCCGTCACTTCTCGTTATAGACACACTTTTAGCGTCTTTTCCCACAATACCCAGGTGCACTACGTCACACACTACAAACTTTCCTAAAGGGGCAGGCCATACCTGCAACACAACAGCTCTCGGTCTCATATACAGATGGCAAGAGAAAGAAGAGACGCAGACTCAGGAACTACATCCGAGATCCGATGATGATATTATTATCTGAGGGATTTTTACACACTGATAAAGATTCCGACAGTAAAGGCAAGGGGTAGTGATGGATAAGGTTTTCTTTAACAAGTTAAGTCTTTCATTCTCACTTTCCACCTTAAAATTATGAAATGAACTGAACTATGAACTAGTCAGAATTTAAATGGTGAACTATGCATTTACTTCTATGAACTGAACTTTGAACTAGTTCATGAGGTGTGAACTTTCACAACACTGCAAACATGATCACTAACAATGAAGATAGCACCTTGTAATATTTGTACTACCACTAGTAATCAGTATTACTTATATTCTCATTGATTGATTCTACTCAGTAATATATCTATTTTAGTGATAGCTGTGCTTTTTCATTAAACGGATTTTGCACAAACAGTTAATATTACATTATCAAAAAGTGAAATTTTGTTTTGTTTGCCCACATCGATACTCTCAGCTCCAGTGTCAGGTATTTGCAAGTTATGCCTACAGCTGGGAATGTACACAAATAAAGCAGCCCTGAAACCACTGATGTGTCTTCGTTTGTAGTGAAAAAGGTTGTTCATGAATAGATGTCTAAGAAAAATTATGAAAGATTATGTAGACAGCTGACAACAGCAACCACAAGAATGCACAATGAAATGAGGTGTGCGATTGCCAGATAAACACTGCAAAATGTACAATCATTTAGAAAGAAGCATGAGTTCTCAGAGAAATGTGAAGGACAAAACACAGTCTTTCAAAGTGATGATGTAAGAATCTCGGGAGGTTCTGGGTTTGAGTCAAAATGTACATGAAGTTTTGAGAGGGTGTTATATGCAGAAGAGAAACACGATGTGCACTAGGCAGGGTCCAAATCCTGTTTCCAACCTCAGCCTCCGTAATCACTCTCTGACAGCATTGTCAGACAGGAGGATGCTGTCGAAGTGACATGCCATTCGTGACAGTGTCTCCTACCCTCTCCATGACGTGCTGGTCAAACACAGGAGCACGTTCAGTGTTAAGGCCTCTGTATGCTTCTCCGAGTCCGTCAAGGACGGACGGACGGACGGACACTTTTTGATTTATAGTCGCGCAAGCCTTTTTGTACTGAAAACAATTCACCGCCAGACCATTAGGTGGCGCAACGGAAGACGAGCTTAGAGAAGCCTACCTTATTATGTGTGTAGAAGAAGTCCACGCTGGTCTATTGACATCCTCCCGGCGTCTCATACACAGCGAACGATGGCAACTAACAGACAAAGGCTGTTGATGGCGCGACAGTTTTTGCTTAAATAAAGTGACACCCAGCTGGTCATAATGTTTATGTTATCGTGTCTTATCCGTAGGCTGCCCGTCATGCCGACGTGTAGTTAGAAAAATCAGAGGTGATCGAAAAGCTCTCCGGGGCGCTCGGAGTGGGCGTTTCTCTGTCCGTGTCCGTCCGTTTTTCGAAAAAACGGAGAAGCATACATAGGCCTTTAGACTCATCTGCATGACGAAGTGTCCTTGGGAAAGATACTGAACTCCTAAATGGCCCCTCTTAGATGTTGAATGCACTAATTGTAAGTCGCTTTGGATAAAGACCACCAAAATGCAACACAGAGCGCCAGAGGAAGTCATTCCTGCCTGTGGCTATCCAACTACACAACTCCTTCTTCTGAGAGTCAGACACTCTCAAGTCAACAGACTGGAGTCATTACAATGGCTTATATGTGTCCTCTGCATGAAGCTATTGTTACAAACACATTTCCCCCTTGGATCAATAAAGTATTTTTGATTCTGAAATCAGATCTGTTTATCTGTGATCCAAATTCTGTGCCTTGAAGCAGTGAATAACAGCCGCAGTAGGAGGAGCAGGGAAACTTACCCAGGATGTTTCCTGCAGGCACCTCCTCCAGCTCTTCTAGCTCTCGGCCCATCAGCAGATAGATGCTTTCCATAGTACAACAGGACAAATGAGGCACCTCGCACACAGCGTCTGAAGCACTGCAACCCTCTGGAAGCTGGTAGAAATGACACAGAACATCATGTCAAAATCGTTAACAGTCTGAGTGATAGTAAAGGCCGGCGCATGGTTCTGCAACTGCGGCTGCGGCTTTTCACGCAGTTGTGTTGATGGACTCGTTTTAATTTATGGTTCTCCAAGGGTTGCGTGTGTTGTAAAACAATTTACTGCCAGAACACTAGGTGGAGTAATATTTTATGTCGAAGACGACCTTAGAGACGCCTTCTTCGTGTGTGGCAGTCGTCGTCGACTGATATGTTTACATCGCTTCTTCTGCTCCTCATAGCCTTTTTCTGGCAGACAAATTTTTCCCCGATCTTCCTCCACAGCTTCGTACACTCGCCGACCTGCAAACGGACGTTAGCCGAGATCTACTTCCAGGAACTGGAGGCCATCTGCAGTGGTCATATTTTCTGATCTCTTCTGCCTGACGCTCTTCTATTTAGTCCATATTCGTTCTTCAAAAATCTTTCTTGGTTTCTGCCGGTATTATGAGGCATGAAACCGGTAATGTGACTCCGGAAAGGATGTAGTGAGCAGACCAATTACAGCCTTGCGGGCTGCGTGAGGCTTGCGTAGCTTTGTCGTATAGTTAGAAAAATTGGGCGACGCACCCAAGCACGCAAGAAGGGGTACGCAAGCATCACGCAAGCCTCACGCAAGGGGCATGCAAGGGGCTCTTGCGCTTGCGTGTCCTTGCATGTCTCTGAAATCGTAGAAGCATGTGCCGGCCTTAACAAGCCGCATACGTTACTCTCATGTCCCGTATATATAAAGTTTGAAAAAAATCTTCAATGCTTATAGTATAATGTTTCCAAGGAGGTGCAGAAGTTTCTATGGACAGGAATAAAATTACATTGAAATTGAAAACCGATGTAAACCCGCTGACTGTATTTATCAACAGATCGATCCATCCTGACTGTCCTGCAGTTGTAAGAGGTGTCACTGTTAGAATGTTGGTTTAAAATGGTTGTTCTTTGATATTATTTGTCACTGTTAGAATGTTGGTTGGCTGCTGATGAAGGAGTGGTGTCCAGATTCCTAGGGGACCATTTTCTAGCCCTCCCTCTGGTGGATGTGTTTGGAGTGGGACTCTTCCAGCGAAGAGCACTTCATATAGGGTAGGGCCAAGGGAGAGGAATTGGGACAGGGAGTAAATATATTTGCAAAAATATATCAAAATTGTTAATTTGTGTTTTTTCACAGGGAAAATGTCATTTCTATATGTTAGTCTACAACACAGAGCTTGAGAAAATGAAGGGTCTGAATTAGGGTTGCAAAGGGCAGGAAAATTTCCGGTAAATTTCCAGTAAATTTCTGGAAAATTTCCATGGGAATATTCAGCTCGGGAATTTTGAAAAAAAAATATACACAAATTAAACGCTGAGCACTAAATTTTTTTTCAAAACTCTATTTTAAAGACGTATGGAATGCAGCAGAAGCTGCACGTTGAATTTCAACCCTGCACTGTGCATTTCTCCATCACATGCACAGATAATTGCAAGCATCCTGCACACTACAGCAGGGCTATTGAGGCCTGCTGTAGTGTGCAGGACTAGTCAGGTAAGTTTCGATGATATCACTGGGGAAAATATGTTAGCATGCTGATTGAGGATTGTTCATCTGTCCATCTAGCCTATTTCTATTCATTTATCCATCAATTGTAAAATATTTTTAAGGATGATTCCAATTGGCCAACTATTTATGTCTCTGGCATTGCTTTAGGTTTTTTTTACAAGATTTTTTCTCATCTTATTCTACAGAGCAATGCTACGTGCACTATCTCATGTGTGGAAACATTTCATCCAAGCCAATGTAAAAGGAAAGGCTGTGTACATTTGCAAATACTGTGCAAAGACCTATGTTAAGAATGACACAAAGATCCAGAAGCATATAATCAAGTGCCCAAAGTTTCCTCAGGGCTCAAATCGGCCTATGACAAAACAAAATGTTTATATTTATGTCTGTAAATGACAAGGTCAATACAGTTAGTATAAATTACCCACACAATTTCCAGTTTATTCCTGTTAATTCCCGTTAATTCCCGTATATTCCCGTATATTCCCTTATATTCCCATGGAAAGTTTCCAGCTTTGAATATTCCCGGAATTTTGCAACCCTAGTCTGAATACATCCTGTGGTAACTGTTAAGTAAATTGTTTATCTTGTGAGTGGACTCTTTCCTTGTATTAGAATGATTATATTTTCCATGTAGTTCTGTCTGTTACGATGTGACACCACATTCACAGCTCTTGGTTTGCTTGTAACTGTAAACACAAAACAGATGAAACCTAAAACACAGCTTTCTTTTCCTTTGTCCGAGCCAACTACAAAACTACTATCAAAAATGTATTTACTTTAAACACTGACATATCCAACCTAATATTTCAATGGTTCAAGGTTGCAACTTGATTCCAGATCTGTGCATTACACAAACACAGAAGTGGAGCGCAGGTGTTGTGTAGGTGTTGGTTTACCATACACAGGCCTTGGGCGGGGTCATACTTTGGTCCTAGGACAAATACTCTCTGCCCTTTCTTGACCACCCCGCTGTAGACCCGGGCAAAGGCCACAAAGGTCTCCTTTTGCTCCTCTTCCTCATCTTGCTTTGAATCTTTCAATGTCAGACTCTCCATTTTAGCTGAAAGAGAGAAACAACACAGACACAAACAGTGTTCACATGAGCGTCTATGTAGCTGGTGTGTCCATCCAATCATGTTAGTGCATGTGGGTCCCTCCCTATGAAACTCTTCCTCCCTCCAGATGTTTATAAAGCAGACTGCTCCACATCCAATCAGCAGGGATGTTAACACAACAGTTGGGTGGATAACACTGATCCAGTATTCGTAACATGGAGAAGCATTTTAAAAATATAGTTCATTTGATATTGTTACATGATATGAGACATCTTGGACATTTGTTTAAGCTTGGATGTAAAGAAGTGAGTGAATATCTCTAATACCTCAGCCTGTATGTAGCCACAGTTACCTGTCTGGCTTTGTTATTTAAAAAATGTCACCCATTGGCAATATCAATCCAAAATATTTGTATGAATCTTTTGTCAAGCTGTTATGAAAAGGTAGAGATGAAAAGGTGTGAAGATTGGAGACAGCAACAGTGAGTGCAGAGAAAAGCTTACCTGTGCTGAGGCCTGCCGGTTGGTCTTCCTGTGGCACACGCCCTGTGTGGTTGAGGTCTTTGTTGCTCTCTGTTGCTGCCTGATCAGCTGCCATCCTGTCAGCGTGTCTCTGTCTAGCAAGCTCCCTGCGCTGGGATAATTCTTCCTGGGTTAACGGTCTATGTAAGCACAAACAAAAACATGCATTGGAACCAACACACAAGCACACACAAAAATCTATTTACAACAAACACATTTATATACTCAAAGTGAGTAAAAACAACTTAATTCTGCCTTCATTACCAAAAGTTAATATCATTATATTATCAGAATTTTATCAGACCTCAAAATAACAGCTTGAGATCATACATACAGTGTGATGAGCAAAGTGTCTAATGAAAAAAGTAGTGGTCTGTGGTTGTCATGTTTATCTTGTCTGTGAAGTCAATCATTGACTCCAAACTTGACTTGGACTTTAACAACAATGACACGAAAGATCACTTGGACTACACTTCATTTACCTGTCATGACTATGACATATTTCAGAGGTAAAAATGTATTTATCTCAGGGTTTCCAGTATGTTAATTTTGCAGTGAAGGGGCCTGCAGAATTTATTAGGAACAGCACTGAAGTTTACTTTGTGTTTGACTAGCTCTAGAGTTTATGGGGAATTATTTAAAAACACGCACTCAGTTCACCTGCTCCACACCATATTACTTGTTACGTGCACAGCCAGGACATCAGGTTTTAAGTGACTGGAACAATCTGGAATTATAATCCGAAATCATCTATAACTAAAAATATCTCTTCTTTTCTGTTTGTGCGAAGAGCAACAGAGATGGGCAGACACACACACTGCACTCCTGCTGCAGACAGATGAGTTCCTCCCACAGATTATGAAGCAACCCCCTGTTGAGCCATGAATAAATTCAGCAGGTTATTATAAAGATCAGTACTACTCAGATCACGATCCAGTGCTCCACTGCTAGAAATCTAGACAAAACTGTGACTTTCCTGTGAAATCAAGAGTTCTCCACTATTAACTCTTTGAACCATATTATCTTCCTCTATGTATTCAAAATTTAATCCGATAAACAGGAATTTTTCTAAATTCTATATATGTAACTGGAAAACCAGTCATCAATCCTGATCAGAATGGCGTATGTGAGGTTAAGTGAAGCCAGATAATGAAGATATATTCTACATTGCACTTGCTTCATTGTACAGACTTCTGGTTATAGTGTAGTCGAACATACAGGTGCTGAAGCTGAGTTTGGAAAATGACACTCTCTCCCTGACCCCTTACAAAGGTCAAGAGGCACGAGAAGTGGAGAAGTGAAAACACACTGTTCGTGTGTGTGTGTGTGTGTGTGTGTGTGTGTGTGTGTGTGTGTGTGTGTGTGTGTGTGTGTGTGTGTGTATGTGTGTGTGTGTGTGTGTGAGACAGTATGGGTGAGAGAGAAGGGGAAGGTATAAATCATTATGTGATGACCAGTGCTGATATTCTGGTGTCATTTCAAACATATCAATGTTTAAATGCCTCTCCAGTTGACATTTTCTGAATTTTTTTTAATTATTATATAAAATAAAACACAAAACAGAGTGTTCCAATTATAGGGGAATGTCACTTCTGTCCAAAACCGGGAGGATTCTAGTGCATTTTCTTCAAGAGAAACCTTACCTGGGAAGTCACCTCTCCTCAAGGGCAGACATTGACAGTTAGGTACATCACTGCATTTTCTGTGCCAGTGTGGCTTTTACGAAGTTTTTTAAACTCTGACCTGCTTAATAAGTCAAAGTTCCTGAATCACAAACAAAACACTTGCAAACACTTGTGCAGAGACATGGACTACCTAAAGCATGCATAGAAAAGCCCTAGAGTTTTACCACCAGAGCTGCCTGAGAAGTGAACTAACATCAGGGTCCTTGAGGGAGCAAACATCAACAGCAATGCCACCACAATCATTAAACATCAGCTGAGATGGACAAGACTAGGGGTTGGCGATATTTTGTGATTAAATTGAGAACCAGATCTTAGTATGATCTTTTCAAATGTATAGCACCGTTAACAAGCTGAATCAAGCTAAATGTTTAAATATTATACATGAAATAAAATAAATAAAACTCAGACTACAAGTGTGTATATAAAAGAAAACCAAGTGGAGGAACTTAAAACTTCAAAAGAACCAATACACAGGAGAACACATTATCAGAAAAATTATAGGAGGGAGGCCTTAATTATGGGACTGTATCATTTGGAGTTAGGGGAGTGTCTGCAGCCAAGAATAAGTTAAAGCAGTTAGGAGTTCTAAAATCATTACAAATGAGAGACAAGTTGGAAAGGGATAAGCAGTTTATTGTCATTGGTGCATGTGACAATAAACTTTGATTTGATTTGAGACCACTGTTAGAGCAGGCTACATAACTGAGAATTGAGGAGCAGGCAGACAATTCATTAAGTGCAGTGAGCTCCCATTTTGACCACCCCTGGACTGGTGATAGTCTGGACTTGATTTCCTGATAACTGGGATTTAAAAAACACAGAGGCTGATAGGGGGAGCTATTGAAGGAGACCATGTGAAGAACACTCTAGATTCTAGCTTGAGTGTGTAATCGGTTCGCTATGGTGGATAGACATGAGAGCTACAGGACGGCGCATCCTGGAACAATCAGTCGAGTTGGGGCAGCAGATCCTTGAGTTTGAAACCTCATAAGATACAGAAAGGCGATGCATTTTTTTGCCAGACCGAACTGCAAGACCTGTCAAGCCAGCTTTTGTAAGCCATAAACATTTTGTGCTAAATCTTGGCTATCCAGGATTACAAAACTGGATCACTTTAAACTTAGTTCAGGCCTTACATAGTGACATGTTGTCAAATCAACAGAGTCTGTATGTTATTTGCTGACTGGCTTAAGACAGAAATATCAAAAACAGATAATGTTTTTAGTTACGCTGTGATTGAAACTCTAATCATGCAGATTCCTCTTTTCCTATACCTTTTATTACTGTCAGAAATTCGTACATAAAAGGCGATGTCCATCATTAAGAACGTATTTTAAAATGTTTACCGACTACAATGATACATTTCATTGTATGTACATCATCCCACCTGACAAGTATTGCTACAGTGGCCCTGTATTGGACGATGGAGAATGTCAAAAACATGAACTCAGCTCAGTGGCAAACTTTGAAGTCCCAAGATACCTCAGAGACGGCTGTAAAAATAAACAAATCTATCCCTGCTTTTCCTTTGCTACATGACCTGTGCGTTTGTGTGTATTCAGTGTGGCCTGTGTGTGCATGTGCAGTGTGGTCAGAGTGTTTGCGTATGTGCGCCTACTCTCTTCAAAAAGACCACAGTGACTATAGCAACACAGCTGCTCACAGCAGGCCTGAGTGACAGCATCCAAAGAGTTTAGTTCCATGATCACAAACCACTTAAAACAGCCCATAATTTGCCCCTGACAACAGCAGCAGCCATGCAGACGCACTTGGACTGATTGCATGTCTCTTTTGCATAAATTGGTTATAAATGGGACCACAGGCTGAATTCAGGATTCCAACAGAAAACCACAAAAGAGCGAACCTTGGTAAATTACCTGGCTTTAAGAACAAATAACTTGTAAGTGACTTAAAGCTTCAAACATATGAGTCAGCTGCAGATTAAAGCTCCATCCTCTAACAATTTTTGCTCTAAAACCCAAAAGAAAAACTAAGAAGCAGACAGATATTGAAGTGGGTAATCAATATGATGTGCTGCACTTGAGCATCTAAATAAACACTATGTTACGTAATAAATACAAGTTTTCATACTTCCCATTAGACCACAGCAAAGTCAAAAAGTGTTTTTTTGGTTTGTCAGGAGGTTGAGTCAGTCACTCATTGGTAATAATGTGAATGCCAGGACTTGGTTTTTGGTCTAACATGCTGTGGCTATGAAGTAATGGCTTCCAAACACTGGAGCCGGATGATAAAACCACAGAAAGACCTTTAAACATTGTGAGAAGGGAGGAAAAAGTGCACTGATATTAAACATGTCTGCAAAATACACTGTTTTTTTTAGTGAGCAGTGACTCAGATAATATTCTTCCTTAAAATTCAAATGAATGTCTATAATAGGTTGAATGTTAATTTTATAAAGCTCTAAGTCATAATGGAGAAGATTCTTCTCACTGAAGAAGATGTCAGCACTAGAAAGTCCTCCAGGTCTTGAAGAGTATGCTGATTGAACACTTCATACTAAAACGCTCTAAGGAAGTACTGTTTATATGTGCATAGATGCCAGGAGTCCTCTGTGTTCAAATCCAAAAGAGTCATCAGGAGATCTGTGATGACTCTGGAGTGTAACTCCCCACTTCCATTCCTATAAAATTGGACATAGCAAATAATGTGGTGCTATATCCCCAAGGGGAGTTATCCTATCCAGCTGTGGCTTCATTGGACAGATGTGATGTTACTTAGCTTCACACAAGTGTTACTGTATAATCTGTTTCCAATTTATAATAAGCACAGTACACAATTTATCCACATAGAGGAGTAGCAGTAACTCCGTTAATTAAAACTCCTGACATGCTAACAGGATCGGTCAGGGGTCTTACAGTGATGAATATTCAGAGTTTAAATTGAAACCAGACAGGTAATATCTAAGACAAACCTTCTGTTTAGCCAGTGAAAGCATCAAGGACATTAGCCGTCCTTAAGAAGAGTTCTGAGCCCCATCAGAGCTAAAGTTTTTTTTTACAACCTCAAAGAAAAGATAATTTTCAAGATCATTTTTGCCATCTGCATTTCCACTCAGGTTTTTCTGATGAAAAATGTATAAAAAAATGTAGATAGACAGAAATGCACTAAACTATTTCTGTTAAAATGCAACTGGTTCATGTGTGCATAAAGTGTTATAAGGCATTTTAGTAAATGATCACTCTGTAATTTGAGTTTGAGTTAAACATGTGAATGTGTTCTACGGATATAAGATAAGATAATGATCCTCTCCATTTCTTAAACCTTGCTGATGGTGTCACACAGTTAACCCAACTGTTGACTGCAGACTCCTCTGTAGGCAGTGTGGCCATCAGGCTGTCACACAGATGTCAGCAGTGTTGCGGGGCAAAATAAAATAGAAGCACTTGGAAGCTCATTAGCCTGATATTGGACAGGCTTTTTCCTTCCTGGCTCATAGTCTGAGATGACCTTTCTTTCCCTCTCTCTTTCACATATCTGTATCTCCACCACCCCATCCTCTAACCAAGCTCTGACAGCCTGTCTATATCTCCTCTCCCCTGCTTGACACTCTGTTTCCCTCTGAGTGCTTCAGCAGAGTCTGCAATTAGGATCAAGTTCTGTCACAAGAGGGGGAATGAGAGCAGAGAGCCAGTGGGCTGAAGTGAGATCTTTCCACTCTGCATTAGATGTTCTGGAGATCTAGAAGTGAATGCCTTGAGGGGGAGTACAGGGTTAGCATGAATGCTAAGCTCTTTATTTACTCTGACGTTCAAAGTTCTGAATGACTTCAGATGTTTGTTTGTTTTGCTTCATTAAAAATGTATCATATATATACACTCCTTATCAAAATCTTTAGACCAGTTAAAAAATTGCATGAATTTGCATTTTGCACTGTTGAATCTTAGGAAGGTTCTAAGTAAAGTTTCAAAATGCAAAAAGAAGAAATGGGAACAAGAGCCCAAAAGTTGTGAGCAGGCAATTTATTGAAAACAACAATTTAACTGAAGTAGGCTGTTCATCAGATGATCAAAAGTTTAAGACCACAGCTCAGAAAAAAACAAAAACCTCCTAAAACAGAAATTAAAGTGTCAAAAACTGACTCAGTAATGAGTAGCTCCACCATTATTGTTGATTACTTCAAAAAGGCTAGTGCGAATGTTGCGCCAAGTGGTGAAGATGGCTTCACGAAGGGCATCCACTGTCTGGAACTGAAGTCCAGTTTTGTAAACTTCCCTTGCCAGCCATCCCCAAATGTTCTCAATTGGATTAAGATCAGGGGAACACGCAAGATGGTCCAAAAGAGTGATGTTATTCTCCTGGAAAAAAGTCTTGGTCAGACAGGCATTGTGAATTGGAGCGTTGTCCTGCTGAAAAACCCAGTCGTTACCACACAGACGAGGGCCCTCAGTCATGAGGGATGCCCGCTGCAACATCTCCACATAGCCAGCTGCTGTTTGACGCCCCTGCACAACCTGGAGCTCCATTGTTCCATTGAAGGAAAAAGCACCCCAGATCATGATGGTGCCCCCTCCACTGTGCCGCGTAGAAAACATCTCAGGTGGCATCTCCTTGTCATGCCAGTAACGTTAGAAGCCAGCAGGACCATCAAGGTTAAATTTTTTCTCGTCAGAGAATAAAACTTTCTTCCACCTTTGAATGTCCCATGTTTGGTGCTCCCTTGCAAAGTCTAAACGGGCAATTTTGTGGCGTTGAAGGAGACGTGGCCTTTGAAAACGTTTCTTGTTTTTGAAGCCCTTCTTTCGCAGATGCCGTCTGATGGCTATTGGGCTGCAGTCAGCACCAGTAATGGCCTTAATTTGGGACGAGGATCGTCCCGTGTCTTGACGGACAGCCATTCGGATCCTCCGGCTCAGCGCCGGTGAGATTTTTTTGGGTCTACCACTTGATTTTTTTGTTCCATAACCCTGAGGATCTTTTAAGAAATGAAAAATTACTATCTTACTGCGTCCAACCTCAGCAGCGATGGCACGTTATGAGAGGCCTTGTTTATGCAGTTCAACAATCCTACCACGTTCAAAGACGGTGAGCTTTTTTGCCTTTGCCATCAAGAGATCTTCACAGTGTGATTACTTGACAGGAAATGACATGGAATCCAAATTTTTGCACAGATTTTGGCTTTTAAAGGCTGTGGTCTTAAACTTTTGATCAGCTGATGAACAGCCTATTTTAGTTAAATTGTTGTTTTCAATAAATTGCCTGCTCACAACTTTTGGTCTCTTGTTCCCATTTCTTCTTTTTGCATTTTGAAGCTCTACTTAGAACCTTCCTAAGATCCAACAGTGCAAAATGCTAATTCATGCAATTTTTTAACTGGTCCTAAGATTTTGATCAGGAGTGTATACATACACTGCTCAAAAAAATTAAAGGAACACTTTGAAAACACATCAGATCTCATTGTGAAAAAAATATGTTGGATATTTATACCGATATGGACAGTTTAATGTCTTAGGAACAAAAGGAAGCCACATCTTTGATGGAAATAAAAGTTTTCTGCCTACAGAGGGCTCAATTTTATAGACACCCCGAAAATCATAGTGAAAAAGTGATGTGGCAGGCTTGTCCATTTTGCCAAAATTCTATTTCTGCAACTCAAAATGCTTCTCAATATCTTGTGTGACTCCCACGTGCTTGTATGCATGCTTGACAACGTCGCGGCATGCTCCTAATGAGACAACGGATGGTGTCTTGTGGGATGTCCTCCCGGATCTGTATAAGGGCATCAGTGAGCTCCTGTAAAGTCTGAGGAGCAACCTAGCGGCGTCTGATGGACCGAAACATAATATCCCAGAGGTGTTCTATCGGGTTTAGGTCAGGTGATCGTGAGGGCCATTCAATTGCATCAATTTCTTCATCCTCCAGGTACTGCCTGCATACCATTGCCACATAAGGCCGGGCATTATCGTGCATCAGGAGGAACCCAGGACCTACTGCACCAGCGTAGGGTCTGACCATGGGTTCAAGGATTTCATCCCGATACCTAATGGCAGTAAGACTGCCGTTCTCTAGCCTGTAGAGGTCTGTGCGTCCCTCCATGGATATGCCTCCCCAGACCATCACTGACCCACCACCAAACCGGTCATGCTGAACGATGTTGCAGGCAGCATAGCGTTCTCCTTGGCTTCTCCAGACCCTTTCACGTCTATCACAGGTGCTCAGGGTGAACCTGCTCTCATATGTGAAAAGCACAGGGCGCCAGTGGCGGACATGCCAATTCTGGTGTTCTTTAGCAAATGCCAATCGAGCTCCACTGTGCTGGGCAGTGAGCACAGGCCACCCTCATGAAGTCTGTTTCTGACTGTTTGGGCAGAGACATTCACACCAGTGGCCTGCTGGAGGTCATTCTGTAGGCCTCGGGCAGTGCTCAACCTGTTCCTCCTTGCACAAAGCAGCAGATATCGGTCCTGCTGATGGGTTGAGGACCTTCTACGGCCCTGTCCAGCTCTCCTAGAGGAACTGCCTGTCTCCTGGAATCTCCTCCATGTTCTGGAGATTATGCTGGGAGACACATCAAATCTCCTTGCAACGGCACGCATGGATGAGCCATCCTGGAGGAGTTGGACAATCTGAGAAACTTGAAATGGCCTCCACATGTAAAACCACTCCTATTTTGGGGGTCGTCTCATTGTTGCCCCTCTAGTGCACCTGTTGTTAATTCCATC
Source organism: Pseudopleuronectes americanus (assembly GCA_038501795.1). Lineage (NCBI taxonomy): Eukaryota > Metazoa > Chordata > Actinopteri > Pleuronectiformes > Pleuronectidae > Pseudopleuronectes > Pseudopleuronectes americanus. Next base: position 1,494,164 of record CM076716.1, on the reverse strand, counting down.
AACACCAATGCAGCTGAAACTGATTAACAACGTCCTCTGCTACTTAACTGACCAGATAATTATTAAAAAAGTGGAATTGAATTCATGCCATACCCTGATAAAAAAGTGTTCCTTAAATTTTTTGGGGGAGTGTATATATAAATAAAACAACACTATAGTGTCTAAACTCATAGATTAGCATTTTCAGGTTACATAAGGCCTCCCTGTCCTCAAAAGATATGTCTGCTCATTTCTAGTAATTATATATTACCATGAAATCCTAAAAGTGCAGTATTTGTTTTTACGATTTCAGTATTTCAGGTTCTAATTCCTGGTATTTACAAATTAGGACAACACAGGTTTTGTTGGATTGACAAATGAGAAGAAACTCTGATGTTTCTTGTTGTTCATGCATTTCTTTCTACATAGTTTAAACTATGAATGCCTCTGGGTGTCTGCTGTTGTTGTGGATTTCACCTGTAAAAAGTGAATTTTTGTTCTTTAAAAGGATAAACCTTCATGAAGCACAGAGAGCTGTCTATGTAAAACAATCAAGCAATTTTCAAGCAGAGAAAAGAGGGAAAATTAATCAGAGCTGTTGCGAAAATATTGGCAGATTCACTATAACAATTTGGAATGTCTTGAAAAAGAAAGAAACTACTACTAATCTGAGTAACAGAGAGTGATTAAGTCGGCCAACGACAACATCAGTTGTTGACTGGAACATTGTGAGAGCTGTGAAGACAAACCCCAAAGTAGCATCAGCAACAAATTTCGCAAGACAGGCTGAACGTATCACCATCGACTGTTCAAATGAGACTCTGAGAGCAGAAACAGAGGCCAGACCACAAGATCCAAACCACTCATCAGCAGGAAGAATCAGAGGGCAAGACTGGTATATTTAAACTGCAAAAATCCTGGTACAAAGTTTTAACCTCTACTAAAATGTTGGGACGGCTGAAGTGGTCAGAAACAAAGAATCCGCTCATGATCCAGAACATGCAAGCTTGGTGGAGGTGGTGTCACGACTGCTTCTGGAGCAGGCCATTTCATGTTTATTGTTGATATATGCATGATGGCAGCTGCAAAATGAAGTCAGAAGTCTACAAAAAACATTCAGTCTGCCATATTATTAAATGCCATGTTTAGGTTATATGTCACTTCTTTTTTTGTCTTGGCACATAGCTGATGAGATATCTATTCACCATTTCCAGTATTCATTATCCACATATAGCTAACTTTTGGCTTGTACCACCAAAGGTTTATATTAAATCATACATTGACAGTTTCCTGCTGAAGAGAGTTTTAAACCTCAATGCAGCTGAGGCATTTTAGCTGCTGTTTCTCATTAGAGGTAGAAGGAAGACAAGCTTTGTCTGACCCAATCCTAACTCCCACACGTGCTTCACAGGCCAGGCCATTAAACCAAAAACTGGGACCTACTCTGTGATGACTCCCACACATCAATCTCAGTCTCCTGTAACCATATGTTTTCAGTGAGAAATGGCCGCAGTCCACTCTTTGCTGTAACATGTCATCCCTGCCTTTTAATGTTGGAAGAAGTCATAGATCTCATCTCACAGCTTCATAAATGGCTTGAAGACAGAATCTGTGACACCCGACTTAGATTAATGAGGCACCCCCTGCAGCAGAGAGATGTGTGATGTTTGAGTGCAATCAGATCCTAAAGCCAGACAGGCAGGCCCGGGCAGACGAGGCAAACTCCATCTATCACTGACAGTTTTATCCTCTGCTCACCTCTGAGAAGGGCACAAAGATCGGGGAGGGCTACTATGTCCTACTCAGGGAGATAGAAGCCACAAACCATTCCTAAAAGGTAAAGAGATGCAAAAACTAAGAACAGGTCCAGACTACCACTTCAACATCCAACAGTGAGACATAGGTTATGTCTGTACTTTTCTATAACTGACTTCATTATTGCCTCCTTCTGAACTTAACAAGTGCTTAATAATTTGTCATTAAAGACCTCGCATTGACTGCTATTGCCTTCTTTAAATGGCTAATTAAAATCCACAACTGTACCCTCCAAAGGAATGAGGATGACTTCATTCTGATTATTGAGGAAGAACCTTTTACAGATAGACATTTTTACAATAGTTTATTTTCATCTACTTGCTAAAAAGTTAATAGATATGCACATGGTTTTGATGAACTACTTCTGATATTTTGGCAAATGTATCAGCCTAATTCTACTGGAAGGCCACACACAGTGTTTTAGATTTTAATTACTATAAAATGTTTAAAGGCAGTTTTTTTTAAAGTATTTGTTTTCTCATATTCTGAGCCAAAGTGTGTAAATTGTTTCTTTTTTTTTAATTCGATAGTACCTCACCTGTGTATTTAAACATAACATTTCTTGGTGATATCAAGCAGTTTGTTTGTTTGTTTGACTTTATTCATCTGCATTTTCAATCTTTAGGACTGAAGATTCATTCTTAACCACAAATCTTTGCACATTCCATTTGCTGAAGAAGGCCGTCAGATACAGGACATCTCTGTGACTGGTAGGTGGACTCTACATTCCCTTTAGTTGTGTGGTAAATACTCTGTTTGAGCAGCAGCAGAATACAACTAAATCCGGTACACTAAATTGCAGGTGAGTGTGTCAGGGTGCGTAGACCAGAACAAAAGACACTGTTACACTGTCCGCATTGTGTATACATCACATTATTCAACAACCATAGCTCACACCAAATGCACCACACAGACAGACACAAGTTAGAGTTCAGCATTTGGGTGAGTGACCAGAATAAAATTGCTACTTTACACAGGAACTCACGTCCTGGGAAATGTTACATCCTAGTCCCAACAAGTTGGCCTGCATCAAAATGCTTCCTATCTGTGTCACCAGTGCGAGTCACATGTGTAACACATTATGCTCTGGATAATGCACTGTCAGCAGATTTCGTTGGAACAACTTTCAAACACAGAAGCCTTGGAGACACTTGTTCTTGTGTTTATTGTTTGTAGTGATAAGGACACTCTTTCTGGAGATGCATTTTGCCCGACTCTACTGGGGTGGAGGGAGAAATTTGTCTGACAAAGATCTGACATCATAAGCCTGGCGAGGTAGCACGAGAGGAAGGTGACAGATTTTTTGTTCGTCTGGTATTTGGATAAACTAACCATTCCAATAAAATAATGAGTGGGTACTGCAGTTAAAGCAGTGATTTGACCCCGAAAGTGTTATAGCTCATAGATTGGTATTACTTGTACGTCACAGGTTGTGAGTAACTTCAAGCAATCTCTCCCGTCTTTAGGTTGAGGACAGAACTGACATACTGAGCATTGCCCACAGCCAGCGACAAGAGGGAAGAACAGGAAAGCAGCACCATCTACTGACTACACTGTTTGTGGACACACATTCACAATTACCTCTGTCTGTTCTGAGGCAAGGCTTTGGTGTCCACAGCAAACATCTTGGACACAAAGACGATAACTGGAGCATTTTCTCCGCTGGAACACTCTAGGAATGCTGGAACACAACAAAGAGGAAGAGAATGAGTCAAACACACATCTTAAATTACAACACAGAAAGCTGCTTACAGTACACAGAAAAGCAATGAAATACCTAATCCAAACATGGCATTCATTTGAGATGACGCACCTTTTTCACACTTATGATTCAAGATTTATTGCAAATATCTTTTGACATAGCAGCTAATTACAAAATACCTTATATACACTATTATCAGCCAAACAATCCAAATAATGCCAGGCAATAAATATAGCCCAAACAGAGCATTAAACATTGCTGTAAAAATGTGGTGTTTGCAAATGTTTACCTTGGAATTTTGTGACAGCTCCGAGTTCACAAATTGTGATGTGTTTGCTGATGTATTCAGAAATGTCAAAGGACATGGAAGTAAAAATTTCATTGGATGACAATATATGGTTATTTTAAACAGAGATTCTCTTCACAATTTTATATGTCTTTGCATTTCCTACATTATTTACTCTAATTAGCCACTGTGACTTTAAAAACCATGTTGCTGTTGCCTTGCAGCAGTGTTCTCACAACTTAACCACTTGAATGCCAAGAACACGGTGCAGCCAGATCGTAACCTACAAATTTGTAGGCAGCAAAAATGCAATACTGAAGATACATCTAACGCAAACATTCTTTTTTTATATTGCTGAAGATATGCAATGTTTAAATTTGTAAATATATCTCATACAGTGCAGAGGTAAATCGAACGCTGTTCTATATTGTATAAAAAATCCTTAAGATGAAAATAATTTATTAAGAGTATTAAAACTTAACAAGGAGATTGTTAAGTTAGTTTTGCACCATATGCTTAAACTGAAAATGATTTAATAACTTTAAATGGATTTCAAAGTAGATAAAGTAATTGAATACGTTTTGAGAGCCCACTCAACTTCGACCCCCAAGAAAAAATGAAAATTTGAAGGTTATTAGATATATTGCACTAAATATTGCAACTCATCAGATATAATCTAATTTGTTCCAAAAGTTCTGTTCATCTGTGGGAAGAGAAAGAAAATGAAGGCCTGCCTATCAGCCAACCACACACACAAAGGACTTCTGGTGCTGTGAGATCTCTGATGTTTGAGTAAGACAGATCAGAGCAGTTGGTTGGTGAGATTTGATCATCCTCTTATCAGACGATTAGGGACTACATCAGGGATGGGAGGCCTGAGCCATGCAAATAGTTCTAAGAACAAACTACCCTTCTATATTGTGGATTTTTATTATTGTGCTGTCTGTACCTGTGAAAATCTGACCATTCTCTCAAGGCTGTCAGAGAAAAATACATGATTTGCAGTTACGTTCTTCACACCTGCTTGTTATAGATAGTCAGTTTTGACACTGCTAAGATATTCTCGTCAAGATCCAAATATTACTCTTAAACAGGCTTCGGCAAAATCAGCTCAGCACTTATTTGATCTGTAATAAATGTGATCTGACCGGCATTAGGTCGCAACAGCTCTTCATAAATCCAACACTGTGCATTGCCATTATTTCCCATTCAATTGTTGGTTTGAGATAATATTGAAAGAACTGTGTGATATATAGCCACTTCAATGCATAGGGCCAAAATTGCATGGGTTTAACAACCAAGGTAGGAAACACTTGGCTTCTAAACATTATCACATCACAAATAATTTAAACATGGCTCAGCGCTGATTAATAGTTGACAGTAGCCATTACTTATGTTTTTGGGAAAACAAATTCCCATAAGGTAACTAAAACAACTTTGAGATGTTGTTTACTGCAGGATACCCCACCCTCTTGTGTGTGTTTATACATATACCTCTTTTTAATTCCTGAGTTTGTTTGGGCAATGAGTCAAACCGTCGTGCTCCAACACTCATCAGTTTCTCCACGCGCTCTGCTGCGATGTCTAAGGGACTGGGAAGCTTCTCACACACCATTGCTACAGTTCGTGTTAAAGAAAACTACAGTACACATCAAATGTACAAATATCGCCAAAATACTCAACTGAGGCAGCACAACAAAAATAAGAAGTGACAGCAGACCATTCAGTTTCTGTTTCAGGATACAAAGGACAGCTTGGGATACCGGTAACCACTGGCTGCAGATGGCAGCCAAGAGGACTTTGGGGTCAGAGTGACGAGAATCTCTGGCCATCACCTTTATCCCAAGTGATGTCACAACCTTCTCCACCTTCTCCGCGTCCCTGGTTACAGAAACATGACACATCTTTACATTGAGACCACAGGGCATAATGGCTTCTGACCAGTTCTTGCTCCACTACATTATTATCCTGCAGATACATAACCAACTGACTGCACACTAACAAAATCCCACAGAAATTCAGCATATAGCAAGTTTATATGAAAGTAGAAGATATATTTTTAAATATTATAACTAGAAGGAGGATATCAGCGGAAATTTAGGAAGAAAAAACAGGCTTAATTAAGCTCATTTCGAGTTAAATTCGAATCAGAGCAGTATGGAGAGATTTAAGTTTTTTTTACGCTTTAAGAAATGGTCGCCATTAACTTCAATTGCATTGGATTTGGCTGCAACCCTGTTTAGCCCTGAGACTCCAAAAGTGTTTTGTGGACTCAAACACTTCACCCTGCCTTCCATTGGTAGACCACCTCCTCTTTTAGTGATAGTTTTCCCATTTCTGCTTTCAAACCATTAGTTTTCTCTGGCCTAAATGTGCCCTTTTCCTTTACATGTAAGTGTACTGCTGAGTCCTGACTGTCCAGTGCTGTGCCAGTATTTCCCATTATATGACTAGGCCGTGACAGCCTGCTAACACTATTCTGGTTGTGCCATGCAGTTAAAGTAAAGGCTCAGTTTTACAAATCAAATTTAACTGCATTCACATGCTTATGCCTTGGTGTTTCTACTTAGGGCGCACAAGTCTTTCAAACAATCCCAAGGCAGCGTAACACCCATAACAGCTGTGTACTAACTCATAAACTTTGGTTAAAAATACAATACTTTTGATACGTTGACATCGACTTTCTATTTCAAGTCAACAAAACTGAGAACTTTGGAAACGTTGCTGTTCCCATTTTAGTTTCATAAGTTTGGTATTGCATTTTAGTTTTGACATCATAAAGATAGACTTTTGGTAACTATGACATCCATGTTGGCTACATTGGGATTATCAGTTGCAACTCGACTACATAAATTGAAACAAGACTGGTTTAGATGTTACACACCCTCTCAATTTACAAATCAGAATTCATTCAATTAAAAAAACATTTAAAAGTGTTAGTGGATCTAAAATATGAGAGTGTGTTTCAGGCTAGTATCTTTCACCCACCTCCGAGTGACAACTGCATCATATAAACTCCAAATATTATCCAGCACGAGCTGCACAAACAGTGGCTTCTTTCCTTTGGCCTGCAGCAAAGTAGGAGACAAAGAATATACATCAGAATGAATGTGAGATATAAGGAAACACATGACTGAGCATTTGTTTTCAGTGGAGTTTAATGTTTGCCTTGTTTGACCAGAGATTATTTTCCCTAATGCTCTTTTTTTTTGTCCAATTGAGGAGTTTAATGTATATGTATGTCACTCAGCCTCTCCATCATAAGGGATTGATTGATGAGTGCTGCTGGGACGCTGGTCCTTCCTGCAGGGTCTCTCTGCCGAGAACTTCTGAACCTCTGTTAGAATGACCATCGAGATCGGTCCAATGTTTTTCATCTTCACAAATGCACCTTCTGGGAAAACTCAATTTTAGAAATAGATTAATATCTTTGTCAAGATTTGGGTCTCACCCCAATCATGTCTGCCAGGTGCTACATCAATTAGGAGTCTGTCAGGCATATCAGAATAAGAAAATACAACAAGCAAAGTGACGAATGCTTATAACTGATTACTGCGTGCATTGATCAGCTGATGATGAATGCCAACCAATATCAGAGTTTCAAATGCAAAGTTGCTCTCTTAACCCATTTCAATTAACATTTTAACTTCTTACAACTGTGGTGGGCAGAGAAGCATCTCAGAATTACCAACACAATAAACCTTGAGGTGGATTCTCTACAACAGCAGAGGCCAAGTCAGGTTCCTCTCCTGTCAGCCAACAAAACAAATGGGTTGTAGTGACACAGACTCACCAACACTGGCAGATTGAAGACCAAAATACAGAGCCTGCTCTGGATGTCTGCTGAGACTGCAGACGGCCGAATCTCAATTTAGACTCAACAGCATGAATCCATGAAAACAACGTGCATTTGAAACAACAGTGCAGGCTGCTGGTGGTGTTATGTGGGAGTCAGTGTCTGACAAAGTTAAAATTGTTCATCACAGTATCACAGAGGCCCAAAAGAGTAAATTAGGATAATGGGGTACTGCTGACCTCACCTTCTATCGACATGCATAAATACCTAAGATAAATGCAATTGCTTGCCAAATGTTATCTAGCACAGCACACTTCCTCCATCCTCTGTCACCTTGAGTTTTCAGAGCCCCTCCACTCTCAGAGAATTGACCATGCAAACCTGTTCTCCCTCTCCCTGACTGACCAGGGCCCTGTACTACGAAGCTGGATATGCTCTAAAGTAACTTCAGGTTAAATTCAGGGTTTCTGGTCCAACGAGGATGGTTTACTTCTTATCGGGGTAAATCACTATGATTACGTTTATTTTCATTTTCACTGAAATCGATTTTGTTGTTTGTTTCTGTGAGTAACTGATGGTTAAATGTTGTCGATGTATAAACTGAAAACATATTTTCTCAGGATGTGAATTCAAAATTATGATAACTTATAACTGTAAGTGCACATCAAAGAGTACTATACATTTTAGGCGTATCTTCTGGTATAAATAAAGTTTGTCGGATTTCCTCTGCACCTTGGTTCTAATTCCTTACGGCTTCTCCTTCACATCTATCCTTGAGCTTTTGATGTGTACCATCAGGGTCAAGGAGTAGTGGTCAGGAAAGAAAATTATTTTGACTTTCCGAATATAGCCATCAACATACTCAGTTGATCAATGAGCTTGTTGATTTAAAGGGATAGTTCACCCAGAAAGAAACATTTCACCACCCCCCTGAAATTCATATTCGACTTGAAAGACGTAATTTTATAAACTTGTTTTAAGCCAAAATTTTCAATGACATTTTCCGACGAGTGCGTTTAAAGACTGTCTATCTTAGCAACTTCTGATGGACTTTTAGGCCTAAAACACGGTGGAAATTATGCAGTTTCGAGTCAAATATGAATGTTGGGGGTTGCAGATACTTGGATGACATCACAGGAGTAGTATGGAGAAATTTTGTGTTTTTTCTGTTCTTTTATGACGTCTGAAGATTTGGTCACCAGTAACTTCAATTGTATTGGATCTCCTCTAACACTGTTTACCCCTGAGACTCAAAGTGTTTTGTTGACTTAAACACTCCATCGGCATAGTTGTGAGTAGATAATGAGTCAATTTTCCTTTCTGGCTGAACTATCCCTCTTAGTTGTTGTTGGAAATAACCTGCCATTTTTCAGAACATTAGTCTTAAGTTTGGAGACAATACGATGGACAACATTGATTAACAATCATGGAAGTCCATGTAAACTTTAACTCCACTGATTCAAACCAAGCATTACCAAGAGTAAATATGCTGTATTGGAAGCAGCATTAGAAGATGGTTTCAGTTTCCACACTATGTTTAGGCTCATACATGATAAAAACTTTTTTTCCACATATAAAACTGATGGTTAAATACTAAGGGAACCAATAAGGAATCAAACCAACAAGTATTATCAACAAGGATATCAGTATCATAAAATCTTAACAATTCATATAATTAGTCATAGGAGAAAAGACAAAAGAATATAAACACACATAGAGAAATATCTTCAATTATAGCTACTTTACCTGAGCTCCTTTCATGATCTTTTTTGCTTTTGCATTGAGGTAGAAATCTCCCCACAGGGTTTTGAGCAGCACTGCTGCTTTAATGCCCATTTTCTGGCTGTAGATGTTGGCAAACTGCTGGATGCTACAAAACACAAAATCATACTCTTAATTGTCCATTTATACATTACATGCAGGTTCCCGAACAAAAAGGTCTAATCTTTATTGCAACAGATTCCTCGAGCTTTAGCTTTTTTGTTTTAACTCGGGTTATTAGCAGCTTTGACTGAAGTCGAGCTTGGAGACATTTTTACAGACTCTAGGTAAACATGACTTTTTACTCGTCCTGACCTCAGCTTCCTCTTGCTACAGACAGTGAATGCAACCGCTGCATTCAGAGGTGGAGAAGATTCAGCTTTGGAACTTAATTAGTTTATTTAAAGCAGCTAATGATCAAAAGGGCACGGCAACCCTCAGAACTATGTCTTCATGTTGTCACTGCCATACACCAAACTCCCACTGCAGACCAATGTCACTTTTTGGGTCTATAATACATATTTTAAGTGACCTTACTAATCTGCCAGTTACAAGTAATGAAAAAAATATATTGTCAAAGTACATTACTAGACAAAAGAAGGGGATCTTATTCGAAATTAATCAGAGTTTAGTCTTGTCTCTGCTGGTTCTATATTCATGTCTGTGGTTACAGATATTCAATTTAAGTTGACAATGCTGTCTAGTGGACTTGACATTGTGTTTCATTCTTTTACTCTTTAGTTTGTGTACCTGTCACTTGTGCACCGTATTACCACCAGAATTCATTCTGAGGCAAATGCAGACACGGCCCACCCCAGGCTTGATGCGTGTTCTATGTTTCAGGCTCAGTTCTTACTCTCAAATTTTCCAAGAATATACACAATAATCATGAGCTGAAATAATGAAAACTATTTTGATTAAAAACTGATCACATTTTTGAATAATGATTTGCTGTTTCTTTACAACTTGAAAATCAACCACACAGATATCCTGATATAGATTACCGAGCAGCTAAATCATTGGTGTAAAATGAGCCATTTTCTTTCTATCGCTTTCGTTTGACTGATTAGAAAAATACACTAAGCGACCCTAATGTACACATAAATGTACTTCACTTGTTTATATCAGTGGAACTCATGACCAAACAATGTAATCACTGGAGGTTTAGAAGAAACCAGCCTCACCTGAATCCCCATCCATCCATGGCGCTGGCAAACACCACATTCCCTTGGTCAGGAGAGAAGTAGAGGAGGGAGTCGTCTGCCTCCTCCAGCCCATCACTGCAGTCGTAAACATAATCACCACTTGCTATATCCCTCTCTTTCTCCTCCTCTTTCTCTGCTCTGTCCTCTAGCACTTTGGATGTGAACAAAGAACCTGTCACTGCATTCACCTACAGGAAAGAACATACATACCCATGCTTAGTGTCAGTGGTCTCCACACTCCATCCATGCCTCCATTTACTTCCATTACTCTGAGGTCTGAACTTCCAGCTCCTTGTATCAATTATCTAATTTATTAATATACACATTTAAAATATTTCTTCAACATAATATCGAAATATGAAAAAAACATAGTCAAGAACAATTTAACTCAAGGGTAACTTTGCATTGTAACATTGTAGCTGAAACTCTTAGAGGATTTGTTATCCAATATACTGATTGTGGCTTGTGTCAAGTGAAAACTGGGCACCCTCACCTGTTCCAGAATCTTCTGCAAGTGGGTGTAGGCCTCCTGAGCACTGAGTTTCAGCTCCAGGATGAGTCTATCGATTTTATTGATGACTAGAACAGGCCGTATGTTCTCCAGCCATGCTTGACGCAACACAACTTGGGTCTACACACAATAAACACAGAGACAAAGCAACAAAATCTCATTTGATACGTCTTAACAGAAAACAATTTTTAAAAACTGTGGCATGAAAATAATGGTTAGAAGAAGATCTACATAAAGCAGTAAATGACAAGACTATTAACTGATACATTGGCCAACTGATGTATAAATAAATTGACTTTTCACAGTCTTTATCAGGACAGATTTCATTATCCTTGAGTACAAGTTGATATTTGTAACAAATTTGCGAGAATTCCGTCTGGGCATTGTTGAGATATCGCCTTCATAGGAATGGGAAGGAAGGATGGGCTGACAATCCAAAAACATATTGCCTCCGGCTTTGCTACTGCTGCTCAGTTAGAGTATAAAGCTCATACACTTAACAAAGAAGACTGGAAGATGTAAATCCTTACTGAATTAGGAGTATAATAGTCGTTTTAAGTTTTCAATTTTCAATAAATATGCTTTATTTATAAAACCCATGTTTTCACTTTGCCAAAAAAAGTTATTGAGTGCAGATTGGTGGGGAAAATGGTAATCTTATCATTTTTTTAAATAAATTAAGAACATATCAACAGTATGTATAAAGTGTGGTTACAGGAAAGACTGTGGTGTGATGTAAAGTCTCTTCCTTTATCTATAGAATGAGTCTGTGAGTGGACAGAGAGATTTACCTGTGGACACACACCCTCGACAGCATCAACAACTACAATGGCACCGTCACACAACCTGACAGCAGTGGATACCTCCGAGGAAAAGTCAACGTGACCCGGAGAGTCGATCAGATTTAGTAAGTAGTCCTGATCTCCTGAGGAGAAGAGCGACACAGACAATCACCCAAACTAAACCAGTTCATCAACTTTTAATTTGAAACAGAGTTCAATAAAACTGGAACTCAGATGAAGCAAACAACAAATACTTCCATCCAAAATCAGTAGCATGTATGCGATTTCACTAAACAATAACATTCAAGGTATGTGGGCTAACTGTTGTAACTCTTCACATTAAAATATGAGAGTTTCATTACCCACTTTTGTAGGTTCTAGGCGTTAATGCCTGTAGGGATGTAATGAGATTCAAATATTCCATCTGCATGAATATCAGCAGATCCACACTGGCGGGGAAAGCCATCATAGTGAAGTGATCACATTGCTGAAGTTTGTTATATTTTCATATTCATATTCTGTGGGTGCTGTGTAGATCAGTATTGTGGCGTTGGGGACCTACGTTTTTGATCATTTAATTAAAAAAAAGTGAACAGCAAATGATCTTAGAATTAGTCCTGGAGTGGACTTAATGTGGCATTGATCAGCGTGGCCTTACCATGTGTGCAGTGCAGAGAGATGGCACTGGATTTCATTGTGATTCCTCTGATCTGTTCATCCTCTCTGCTGTCCAGATACCTCAGCTGGTGGGGTAATACATCAGAGATAAAAACAAGTGATGACAAAACTGGAACCGTGCACAACATGGGAGAGTCTTAGAGCATAAAAGTGAAAATGGTCTTTGTAGAAAATGAAGTCACAAACCTTCCCAGCCAGTCGACTGGATATGATGCCATTACTTGCCACTAAGCAGTCAGCAAGAGTAGTTTTACCTGCAAAGACAAGATGGCTCCAAATAACATTATTACGTACATTTTGTATTTGCAGTCTACACTTCACATTGGGCATCAGGAAACTGTCATGTTATAATGGCATGTGTTACTTTAACACATTTATAATAATTTATAATTACTCAAATCCTAAATACTAAAGTTGTCATTTAATGTCACAATCACTTCTGGAGCTAAGCTAGTGAAAGTAAATGTGACTAAACCTTCAATGACATCTGGCTCAGTAAAGAATAGTTCACAGTGGTTGTTGTTGCAGCAATCAAGAAGTGTTGAATGTGTTAATGCATGAGAGCTCACCATGGTCTACATGAGCCAGGATGCACAGGTTTCTGATGTTTGCAGGGTTTCTCTGCAGTGCGATGATCTTCTGGAGGCTGGTGTGGCCCATGATGACAACTCTCAACGAGCGGCGGCCCTAGCCGTGCAGCTGACAACGAACACAACCCGCTTTAACCCGCGTGTCACCTGTTGATAGAGTAGCCTGTTACCACTGATGGCTATAACAGTATCAAGTTCATGAAGCTGTGCTACAGGGCAGGCTTTGCTAACTGCTAGCTAGCGTCGGCAGTACGAACAACCCAAAACATGAGCTTTGTAACGTACAGCACAGTGGAGACAACAGTGGGACCATGGACTATACACCTCTGACAACACTGAGGACGAGGCACGGCTTGTCGCTAGTGACATGTGCTAACACCGAGGCTAACACTGAGGCTAACAACCCAAGCAACCCAAAGCCCGAGACTAACGTCGCTTCCCCCGTCTCTAGAGCGTCTCTAGAGCGTCTCTAGAGCCCCCCCCCCGACCACCACCACGCACCTCTCTGCTCTGCTGAGTCCTCTTCACAAGACCGTGGCGTCACAATAAACACACACCTACACACATGTGTTCCGGCGTTCCTCTCCCGGAAGTTGAAGAGACACACTAACCACGCCCACTTGCTAACATGGGTGCTGCATTCAGGGAGCATGGTAAACACGGATCTTTTTCTGAGAATTCACAATTATCTATGTATTTTAACTGAGGCTGCTCGGTAACTTATAACACATTGGTTATTCTTTTAACATAATGAAGCCACGCGTTCAGTTACCGGAATACCACACATGGCAAATTCAATCGACAACCGTTTGAGAGAGACTTTCTGCTATTAACACTGTGCATTCACTACAAAACGTCTCGTTCTGGGGGCTTGTTATAGTAATGAAGTCCCACAAGATTATGTTGTTTTATCTTGTGTACAAAAGTTATTATCTTGAGAGAACAAAATGTGCATTCTACGAAGCTTTGTTAAAAACTCATCTTATAAAAAGAAATTAGGCATCATGAAAAATATATTAGACATGACCAACTCAGTTAGGAGACAGTCAACATGTCAATGATCTATTAGATGGACTATTTCCCCTAATTTGAATGCAGCACATCTCCGCTAATATGACTGTCTCTTTCCCTTCATGTTAGATTATTTAACATAATTTTTGACATCTGCATCTCAGTCAACTCAATCGATTGAAACACTGCCTCTAAAAACCACTGCTGTCCGTAATGTGATAAAATATCACTTCAGTTTTTGGCCAGCAGATGACAGTGTGTCCATCTAAATATTCCAGCAAATCCGCAGCCCAATACAGAAATATAGACAAACGTCAATTATTTTTTTCTGATCTAAAAGATTCTGACACAACTGCTGCTCCTAAATGTCTCCATCACTGTTGCAGGACTTTTTAGGTTATCTAAGATTATACAATATTTTCTATGTTATTGCTAAAAAATATTAATATTACTGATAATAATGCATGTAATGCATATTCTACATGTAATGGGGTCAATCCTTAATAAAAAGATTTAGCTAAAACAGGATAGTTTTCAGCAGTGTTATTTTCCCACTGTCATTTTTTATGCTTATGTCGTTGTAGAGATAAAATCACAGCTCTAACTTTGACAGGAAGGCGATGCCTGGAGGATGCGGGGACCTGGCGAAGTTTATTAAGGGACAACGTAGTAGCCATGCGTACAGCTGTGTGCGCGTGTGTGTGAGACGGTATCAGCGTTTCAATACATGCACGCTGTAATCTCCCCCAGTCAGCGTGTACCCACACACTAATGGGAACAATACTTGTAAGTAATGCGCCGGAACATTTATCCAGAGTCTATACTATTGTGTCTGTGACATTGAGTGTAGTTGTCTTTTCCTGTTTTAGTACTTGTCGTCAAGGCAATAAGGACGGCGTGGGTCTCTGCTTTATTATTTACCCCGATCGAGGTGTTAGCAGATTGTGGTTCCTAATTGGCGGCAATGGACTATGGTGGCATCCGACCTTGATGGTGGATCATGATCTTCCTAGCTGCTGACCACAGACTGTGATTGCAGCAGGACTGCTTGATACATAGTATTTCTCCTCAGATACTTGACCATTAATGACCATAATCCATCAATACATTGACCTTCAGTTATGCTTCAAAATGTTTACCCTCATCAATGTTGCTAAAACCTTTATCTTGATGATTTTTTCCTACATGCGGCATCTATTGCACTTCTGTCCGTCCTGGAAGAGGGATCCCTGACATGTGGCTCTCTCTGAGGTTTTACGTTATATTTACCCTGTTAAAAGTTTTTTTTAGAAGTTTTTCCTTACTTTTTTTAGGTTTAAGGGCAGAGGATGTCACACCTTGTTAATGCCCTGTGAGACGAATTGTGATTTGTGAATATGGGCTATAAAAATAAAATTTGATTGATTTGAAGTTTGTTTCATAGGGCTGCCTTCAGGCAAAAATATATACGTTCAATGTTTTTTCTTACATTTAGATTTCATTAAGATTATTTGGCTTGTTCAGATTTAGTTTCTTTCTGATTAATTAGTTTGATTTCTGGTTTCTTTGTTTTTATTTCGTTCTTTGTTCTATGGGTAATGTGCAATCCTGGTTTAATGGCTTGAATATTGGTGAGTTATTGGCTCCGTAAACTAGAGGCCCTCTTATTTCATTGTATAATATCGCTTGCAGTGATAATCGTCTGGTGCAATCACACCAGTGTTGGGATTCTTAAAGTTTGCTGTGCTTGTTTTATGCATGATATTTTAGCTTTGTTAAATTGGGACTGGAGCCTTTAACTTAACTTCTCACTTTGTAATCAAGTACATGCCAGTACTCTATACTTTGCACATGATCCTGTGCTGTTCAGGTATTCCCCAAAAGGGTTGCAAAGGGGCGGAAAATTTCCGGTAAAGTTCCGGAAAATTTCCGGAAAATTTCCATGGGAATATTCAGCTCGGGAATTTTGGGGAATTTTGAAAAAAATATATACACAAATTAAACGCTGAGCACTAAAAAAATCCTTCCAAACTATATTTTAAAGACGTATGGAATGCAGCACAAGCTGCACGTTGAATTTCAACCCTGCACTGTGCATTTCTCCATCACTTGCACAGATAATTGCCAGCATCCTGCACACTACAGCAGGCCTCAATAGCCCTGCTGTAGTGTGCAGGACTAGTCAGGTAAGTTTCGATGATATCACTGGGGAAAATATGTTAACATGCTGATTGAGGATTGTTCATCTGTCCATCTAGCCTATTTCTATTCATTTATCCATCAATTGTAAAATATTTTTAAGGATGATTCCAATTGGCCAACTATTTATTTCTCTGGCATTGCTTTAGTGTTTTTTTACAAGATTTTTTCTCATCTTATTCTACAGAGCAATGCTACGTGCACTATCTCATGTGTGGAGACATTTCACCCCAGCCAATATAGAAGGAAAGGCTTTGTACATTTGCAAATACTGTGCAAAGACCTATGTTAAGAATGACACAAAGATCCAGAAGCATATAGTCAAGTGCCCAAAGCTTCCTCAGGGCTCAAATCGGCCTATGACAAAACAAAATGTTTATATTTATGTCTGTATATGACAGGGGATTACAGTTAGTATAAATTACCTGCATAATTTCCAGTTTATTCCTGTTAATTCCCGTTAATTCCCGTATATTCCCGTATATTCCCGTATATTCCCGTATATTCCCATGGAAAGTTTCCAGCTTTGAATATTCCAGGAATTTTGCAACCCTATTCCCCAATAACTTTTTTTTGATCATCACAGATCTGTATTATGGGTGCCTAGCAGTGCGAGCACCACCAGGCGCATTGCACACATATTAAAACATTTTCTTTTGTTACTTTTTGAATAAAAATCATTTTTGTATCACTACCCTTCTAATACACAACACGGGACAAAAATGTCCCGTGTTGTGTATTTCAATTCATGATTGTTTCATTCATTAAATAATCTTGTATTTGATTACCACATCATTATTTTTTCCTTTTTCTGTTCTTACTTTAAAGAACAAACATAAGTTTTGTATTTCTACGTCAGTATGTATTCACTAGGGAACACCTACTATTCATTTCACACAGCTTCCTTTGCAGATCTGATGCATGCAAGTCTTATTTTACAAAGAGAAATATGTACAATACTTACTAGCTAGCTTCTTTTCTGGCAAGCTAACCATAGCTAAATCAACAACATAAAACTATGAAATATAACAGTAAATACTTAATAGACCGATTTATATGAATTTGAAAAGATGCTTTTGATTTTCTTTATCCAGAGTGTTTGTATGGCTGGTGCCAATCAGTTCAGACTTGCAGTTTGGTCATAAAGATGCTGCATGAAGAACAGGGTGAGGAAAATGAAGAGACAGTTCTTTGTCTTGATTCTGAGTCAGAAAAATCTCTAATGTTGATGACCTAGACCAGTGATTTTTCAACCTTTTTTGAGCCGCGGCACATTTTTTACATTTACAAAATCCTGGGGCACACTACCAACCAAAATGACACTCTATAGCCTAACACAGTACATAAAATACATATAGTTAGTAATATAGTTTCTAAAGGTGTTAAAAAGCACATTATTTCAGCCATTTATTACTCTTATCTTTTAATGAGCACAAATTGAATCAGATTTATAAAACAATCGATTGATTTAAATAAACTTTATTTAACAGAGAAGTATTATGCCCATTTTACCGCAATGAAATGTCTAACATATTTTGGTCAAAGTACCACAAGGATCATTTAAAACAGCACCTGTTTACCCTGTCTAAAACAGACCTCCTCACATTGACCTGTTTTGAGTGCCAACAGTTACTCCCGCCGTTTACCCGCTTCAATGCCTCATGAAGCTTCATCTCGCCGTCACTACTGAATATATGTCATGTGTTTGACAAATGTCGCGTGCACAGGGTCTGTTGCTGTCGTCGCACTTTTCATGTGACACCCACCTTTCTCCTATTGGTTCATTTTAAATAACCTCAGCCAATCTCAAACAATGTTAGTGCAATGGTTTCACATGAAACTATGAGATCAGCCAATCTGAGTCACAAGTTTATTTTATTTTATTTTTGTTTGTCTCTTTATGTAAGCTTGCAAGTTGCTGGTGACCTGTCCAGGGTGTCCCCCAGTGTCAGCTGCGATTGGCTCTAGTCCCCTTGCGATCCTCAAAGGTTAGTGGTTTAGCTGGACAGATGGATAGACAAGAACTGAAACTTCTAGAAAAACGATCCATACCCAAAGTCCACTAGCTATTGGAGTTAGCCAGCAGACCTTGAGCTACGTTTTTATCTTTTTTGTCAAACTAATTTGATTAGTTTTCAATACTTTGACCACAAGACACAAGCTGTAAACTTCACTCAGTGATTTGCATGTTGGGTGATGACTCTTAATGTTCCAAATAAGAAAAAATAAAATTCACATTTATAAAGTGATCAAAAGTGTCTTTAATCCTTTGCATTGTTATCTAAAGCATTTTAATGATTTATGATATTATCTCATGTTACCTCAGTCAAGCTGCAAATCCACAATCAGGATAATGTCACCACATCATGTAAATGTATTGTCACCACCAGCCAGGGAGAAACACTAGAGAACATAAGTTACTGAACAGCATTTCACAATGCAGATATTAAATACTGGTGATGATCTTGTACACATGCAAATGAAACCTGTTGAGTGGTAGCAAACATTACCACCCATTTAAAATATAAGATCTTCTAAGATCTTTAACAGGATTTAAAAACACAACCATGAATAAGTAAGAAAATAAAAGTCTCACACAATCTACATCGCTTGATATACGATATTGCACTTCGAACAGAGTATATACAAGACATTTTACAATGCAGCACATCTGTATGATAACCAACACAAAGGTAACATGAATAGACCAATCAGTCAAAATCAATGTTGTGCTGGTGCCTCTTGCTCCACAGTCCATTTCACCTCAATGAGTCGACTTTTCTTCTCCTGTGATACTGAAATTATTTTACAAACGGCCTGTACTGTCA
The DNA here is from genome assembly GCA_038501795.1 of Pseudopleuronectes americanus. Lineage (NCBI taxonomy): Eukaryota > Metazoa > Chordata > Actinopteri > Pleuronectiformes > Pleuronectidae > Pseudopleuronectes > Pseudopleuronectes americanus. Next base: position 1,475,042 of record CM076716.1, on the reverse strand, counting down.
GCGCTGAGACTCATAGTTTGCTGAATATGAAGGTATGACTTCATGCTTTTACAACTGAAACTCCAGCACTTCTTCTCTATTTACTGTCACACAAGAATCACACCCATCCCTCAAGTGAATGGTCTTTCAGGACTTATATCATAAATTCTATTTTACATACATGACTGGACATGTCAGACATTAAACAAAATTTCCACTGCTTGTGTGAATGAAGGGGTTTCACTCGGCCAGTACCTCCAGAAATTCTGTTTGTACTTTTGATCGCTGACAACTGGTCTGCCCTTAACCCAACCATCTCTACTTGGATGTCCAAACTCAATCAGTTTTGCCTCGGATGCTCCATTGTCTCCTGGATTCTCCTCTCCATTCTCTAATCCACTGCCACGTTGTGGCATGGGGCTCCATTGCTATACAAATATATAAACAATTGACCTCCACAAAAAGTGGCAGCACAAACAGTTAAAAACATTGACACAAAATTGTTCAGCAACAACATTTCTACTGGGGATGGGTTTGATTTTACAGATACATATGGTTTGACATTCTATTTTAGACTGAAGTCACCAATATCTGCTTTGAAGAGATGTTTTTGTGTCTGTAATTCCAGAAGAACAACCAACTTTGAACTGGTCCGGAATTAAAAGCCTTTGAAATAGATTTAATTATTTTAAAGTTAGCAGCTCTTAAAAGTAAGGTGGAATCACTGAACCTATCTAATAGTCTGGAAAGTCAGGGATATAGATTAAAGGAGGGTTTTTCAAAGTTTGAGACTGTGGGTCTCAACTCAGAGAACGTGTTTCTAGATCTCTGTAATTTCTTTACTGAGTTAAATAGAATGACCAATCTATTAAAAAAAAATGAACCGATTTGTAATAAACCATAATTCCCCTTTAACAGTATATATTATAATCATTTTATATATATTTATATAACAATTGCAAAGTAATTGGTTGGAAGAAATAAATGAGACTGCAAGTTTTCTAGGCTGTTTTTATGTATGTGCTGATAAGATGACCCTCACACTGGCTGACACAACTGGTGAGTGGGGCAATATTGGCAAAGCAATACATCAGTTTGAGAGCAAACTGACACAATGATACACGTTATACAATAAACATTATGTTCCTTTTTGGCCTAGCCATATTTTTTGACTGTCACAGGCAATAAAATGTTCTGTTTTTGCAGGAAAGTCCAAATGTCGATTTGATCCACATAATGAACACTTGTCTCTATAGGAGGCTGGGTCCAAATCAGAAATTGAAGCCCCCTAGTCCTTCCAGGCCTATCGAGGCTCCGTTCAGTTTCCTTTTAGGACGTTAGTGAACTGAACTAAGGCTTGTCCTGTTTCCATACAGCTTGTGCTGCTCTTGAAGCACCCACGGTTACAACCTCTTACTGCCACTAGGTGGAGTCGGCGTCCTGTGAACATGACCCACAGCATCTATGTTTGTACATGTCCAGGTAACACAGTTTTAGACTCTTCACCACACTGCAGTACTGGGTTGTGTCCTGGCATTCGCCTGCATGAGAATAAAACACTACATTTACTCACTAAAGAACCACAAAAACATGTCAACACAAAGTTCAGACAGTTTTTCATTCATCATGGTGACAGAACGTGATATGAAACTGTGTTTTATTTAGAAGTTAAATTAAGGCAGATGTTTACTTGGGTTTCCTTCTACTAACATAACATGAACTACTCCCTGAACCAACCAGTGGTGGAGATTAATTAAGTAGATATACCAAAGAATTTAAGTATTCCTACTAATGAGATTAAGTGCTTGAATTCCAGAACATTTCATTTGCATTTAGGTTGCATAATCAAATCCAGTCTTGGTTAAAGGGAGAATATAGATTTTTTTTGGTGCGCTTCCAATTACCTTAAATTAAATCCTGCATAGTACTACAACTACACAACTGAAGGAATGTCTCTTACATCCGCTGGTGGCCACGAACACCTGCTAACATCTACTGGTAGTTGGCAACCTAAATTTAGCAGAAGACCTTCAAATGTGCTACAAGGGGTATTCAACATCTTGTCCTATATTCCAAAAAAGGTTTTGTCAGTGCATACCATAGCTTAAAATATACACTTTGACATTTGTCTGTTTGTGAATTTGCCTGAAAGAAAGGTTTAAATAAATAATAAAGAGCATTCACTTGTCTTTGAATTTATTTATTCAAAGAAAACTCCTCAACTGATATTTTCCTTTATTACAATTTCATTAAAATAGGTTAATTCCTAAATCTCTGAACCAACATGTAAAGGAGCATCAACACTGCTGACTGGTTCAACACACGCACGCACGCACACACACACAAATAAATACACAAAAACACTTACTCCCACAGGTGGAGGTGTTGCAATGCTGCCAGGTGGAGGGCCGCTGGAGCCAGGCGCAGTGCTGGTCAGCCAACATCCTGCTACTCCTTCGGTGAACACAGTTCACCCTGCGTGATTGAAAGCCACTCCCACAGACCACAGTGCACGCCCGCCATGCACCTGGATGCCATTGGACATCACATAGGTCTGAGGAACAGTTCCGTACTGAAACAGGCCTGAAAGAGTAACGTTTTTTTATTTTTTTTATCTTTAATGCTATACAATTAATGCTGTAGCAGTTTTGCACTCCATTATCTCCAGGCGTCTATTTAAAAAAGCAGATTAATTGTATTATCTGTTGAACTCTGCACGGTAAAACCTAGAATATCCTTTTTTTAATCAGATAACTCAGTTAAACCAGGAGCAAGAATTGCCAAGATTAGAAGCTTGACTCTCGTGTCTCAAATTTGTGTCAGTTTTAGCATGTGACATGCTCTGCAACCACATATTGTGGATATGTTTACATATCTGGATCATACAAACAAGCTCTAATGTTTTCCAGGACTGGTTCACATAATATTCACATGCTCATATTTACAACAAATTAATATGACTAGGAGGAGGGGCGATTGCAGCCTGCTCTGATGGAAATATGGGAATGTCGGATGCGTTGATTTAGGATGGACTTTTGATGGAAAAATATCTATTCAGCCTCACACTTTCCCCCTGTGCTCAGTTTTTATGCTAAGCTGGGCTAACCACATCCAGACTCCAGCTCTCTACATTACACACAGACATGAGATTGATATCTATGCTGTCATCTCATGTTGGAAAGATTTTTTTTTATCATAATTTATATTGAACTATATGAAATCCTATGGCTATGTCTTTATCCAGATGTCTGCTTAAGTTTCTATTAGAGTTCTTAATATGATATATGATATATTGATATTACATGTGATGGCTTGTAATTTATAACACTGTCCTTTCAGTTGAATGCAATTGGAGCTCAGATGGCAAAGCTTTCAGTAAAAATATAATTTACCAACCAGCTTTATGAGAAAAACGTCCTGATATATACTGTCATAGTATTTTCATTGTATTTGAGAGTGTGTACCTGTCCCTCAGATCGCAGTCTGTGAACAAGGAGCCATTCGCATGTCGGCAGATGACGGACCTCTTCTGAACAGTGGTGGTGGGCCCCAAACACCTCCCTGAACACTGAAATGGAGTAAAGTGGAGTTCAGCCTAAACAATGCATTTGATTTTGTAGTGTGTTTCATGCACATTGTCTGAATCATTGGTACCTTTCCCCATGGACTAGTAATCCAGGTGGGGCAGTTATATGCAGTGCAAGGCTCTGTGTGTGTGGGCCGGGTCATCCTCTCACAGGCAGCTGCTGACAGGGTGCTCACTGCACCTCTGGCATTCTGTTGCTGACAGGTGAGCTGCCTCTTTTTCCAGCCACTACCACATGAGACTGAGCACTTGGACCATTCTGATACCAGCCATCTGATAGGGTGGCAAAGATCAAAGTTTACAGATTCATGTTTCAATGAGCAATAGCAGAAACAATTTAATATATTTGTTACGCAACAGTAACATCATTTCAAATATTCACGCCTTGTAGTTTTGGTCTCCACTAACTCCAGCCAATTTCTGTTTTAGAGGGGATGGGGGGGGGGTAACCAACACAGGATCTGTAGTCTCAGGGAGTCTTTAATATCATGACCTAAACTTCTACTGCAGGAGTTATTTGCTAGACAATTCCTTTTCATAAATGTGTGCAAATACTTTTACACGCAGCATCTAGTGGCTCTCTATGAGGATTCACATTTCTCCCCTAATAAAGGGGTGTAGCCCTTCACTCTCACTCTAGTTGAGGGTTAAGGGCAGTGGATATTTTACCCATTTAAGCCCTATGAGGCAAGTTGTGATCTTTGAAAAAAATAAGATTGATTAAATAACTAGGAACTTCTTAGTAATGTGCCAACAAGACATGAAATAATTCGATTGTGAGATTTGGCCATTTGTTTGAAAGAAACTATTCACTATTCACAGTTTGGTGTAAACAAAAACTGGTATTTTAGTGACTGGATTCACAGAATGTTATACAGTTCACAAAACATTAAGGCATAGTAGTTCATTATTGTTTTTATTCAGCCGTCAGGGGCAGCGTCTTTCCCAAGGACATATAGGTGTGCAAAATGGAGCCAGGAATCAAATCTATCTCTGAGTAAAGTGTGTGGGGATGAGTGGGGATAACGATGATCTGGTGGTTAAAATAGTCTGTTTGGGTATCATTTGACTAACCTTCAAGTTTGTATGAGACCTTTGATTGTCCTGCTGGACCTTTTATCAGAGGTGGTGTTGTATTCATTGATCTCATTTATATTGGTGGGTGCCATGTTATTATAACCAACACAACCTTTGGTTAGACATAAACTAAACGCAAGTTGTGATAAATATTCATTAGCTATCATAATATATGACATACTAAGAAGCTACAGTGCTCATTGAGCTCAGAGCAGAGTTCAGAAGTATATCACTGCATTTTTTCTTCATTACATTGGATTACAAATGTCATTTAATCTTCATCATCTCTTAATAACCCATACTTGCTGTACCAAGGGCTGCCTCTGCATATGACCTATTCAGATGATCTGCATCCAGAAATCTGGGACCCTTCTAACTACTTTTGTACCTAGGGGGGCAGTCCAGTCTGTTGCAGGGGACCGGGGAGGTGATGGGCTTTGGTATGTGTTGACACATGGTGGGCTGCACCTCCTTTCCATTCAGTGTGACACAGTGAATCCTCCGCAGCCAAGTGCCTCTGTTCCCACAGGAAGCACTGCATGTGGTCCAGTCTCCAAAACGCCAGCCTGAATCTGTGGACCCATATAAAAGACAATATTTCAGAAAACCTTAGGAGACAACTTTAACCATCATTTGAGGATTTTCAAAACTAATTTTCTCAACTCGGAGTCTCAATATTTAATTTCGGATTATGAAATACCCAACATAGAGGTAAGACTCTGCCTGAGGCACAGCAGCGACAACCCACAGAGGCATTGTATAATACATAAAAGAACCTGATACTGCCCTGACTTGGATGGTTGTTGCACAACGTACTTATGGAAAGCTCTCTATTCATCCATCCATTCATCCATCCATCCTACTGCCAACTCTCCATCCCCCGTCTCCTGTCAGTGTTATGAGCTTGTACTTTAAAACTGCTGCCTCTGTTGTGTGAAGCCCTCAACAAAATATTATTAAGCAAACGATGGGATACATTTTGAATGAACCCATGGGGATTGCTAAGGTATGTGATATGATTAGGTAATGCAAAGCGATTAAAATATAGTTTAAAACTAAACTTTCATTACCTCAAATAACTACTGCAAATATATCAAACTTTTATTTATCACAAAGTGATGTTAATATTTCTTCATGATGATGTGGATGGAAATACATTTTCTACAGTGATATCCAGAGAAACTTTCTATTTTCTGATCACACGGAGCAACAGACACACTATAGAACTGTCCACTCGATGCCTTGATAAAGTGTTGTTTATTTTACAGTATTTAAAATATTTTAAAGCTAGCCTGAGCCAGCTATCTCTATCAGCTTTATCAAAGAGGAAAGTGATAAGTAACCTCAAATGTAGATATTGTGTCTTTATTGGTAAATACACATTAGTCATTGGGACATCAATGACTCAGTAACAATCCAAGTTTGAAGAGTGTTTGCATTGCAGTAGCATACTTGATGGGGTTTACATTTTATGTTTCTAGGGGTATTAAAGCTACCTATAGCAGAAACAGGACGATGGGAAAGTGAAACAAACTGACAGGTTTAATTCATGTTTAGTGCTCTAAAATATCAATATTTACCTTTTTCAAAATATAATTTGAATACATTATTGTAAATAAGCAGGTATCTTCCAATTATTGATTGCTGTAAAACAGGGTGTTTGACACAGATGTACTCAAGACTCAGTATTATGCACTGCAGTTGCCTGGTTAACATTTACATTTTTACATTTTTCATTTAGGTGATGCTTTTATCCAAAGCGACTTACAATAAGTGCATTCAAACCTGAGGGTACAAACCCAGAACAACAAGAATCAAGAAAGTACAATTTCTTCAAAAGTAAAGCAAAACTACAAAGTGCTATAAGTACGTGCCATTTACGTGCTACTAAATTGTAAGTTTCGAAATTGTATTTGTGGTATAGTCAGAAGAGGTGTATTTTTAGTTTGCGGCGGAAGATGTGTAAACTGTCTAATGTCCGGATGTCGATGGGGAGCTCATTACACCATTTAGGAGCCAGGACAGCACATAGTCGTAATTTTGATGAGTGTTTAGCTCGCAGTGAGGGAGCAGACAGACGGGTTAAGAGTGAGACGGTGATATTGTTAACAAGGACTTCTTTAAAAGAATTACCATTTCTTCCCCTGTGGCTTTGTTGCACTCCACAGTGACTTTGAAGATCGGGTAGAATGTGTTATGACCTGAATAAATAATTGTGCCAGGTTTTCTGAAATGGACTTCATCTACCTGAACTTATCAATAACCCATTTTATGCCCTTTGTGTATCCATCGATTGAAGATCTCATCCATTTTGCTATCAAGAAGCTTTACATTGGCAAAAAATAAAGCAGAATGATTAGCTTTCTGCTAACCAGGCTCTGTTGTCCTCTAAAAGTACCATTTCATGGCAGCCTAAATAAAGCTTGACAAAATTAGGTATAGCTCTGTTATAAACAGTTCACTTATACAGAATTAGATTATATAGATCAAGAGTCAGAATGAAATAATCCTATTTTGTTGTAGTTTTGTTAATTTTTGTTATATTTGTTTGAATAAATCATATTCAATCTACTTTGGATTACATTTTTCTGCTAATTCCAGGAATCTGTACATCTTTACCTTTGTCATGAGTGGCCCAAATTTAAAGGGCCCAAGTGCAAAGTAAAAGCTGTGTAGTTCTGACGTTGTCAATTACAACTACAGCATGGTTACAACAATGTCCATTTTCACAACATCAGTTTGAGGTTCTGAGTAATGAGTCGAGCTTCCCAGAATTCTGAATAAACACATAGGCACGTCTTTGTGCAGCAGCGGTGGTGCAGCTTCAGGATTCTGTGGACTGAGTCATGACCAAGTTTTCCACCAGAAAGTTAGCCAATTATCTACAAAACCCTCATCATTTGGTGGACACCACTTTGGAAGCCAGTGGATAACTGATGACATCAGCTAAACAGCTCATCACAGGTCAGATTTAACAGGGATCCAGAGAAAACTACAGATTTTAATATGCATGAACCTGCTCAACATAAATAAACAGCAGTCTTAGTTTTTGAAATGTGTTGAACTAGATTCACAGTGTTAGCATCATGTTTCTCTTCCAATTATAGGAGTTGGTCCCTCAGTTGGAGCGTCACTGAGTGGAAAGAACCAGTTTAAAACATGAACTGGTACTTGAGGAAATCTGAAGAAAGTTTCTAACAACGTGCCTCAGCAGAAGTAAGTGTAAATGTGCAGCAGCTCTACTGTAATGAGGTATATAACAGATGTATTTGGGTTCGAGGCACAGCAGAAAAATGTACACTACCACTATCACAAGAAAGTGGTCAGACATCAGCCATATGGGGGCCACCACAGTCTCTGTATTGTTTGTACATGTAAACTTTGAGCACTGCTGCCACTCCTTTCTAACAGCTGAAGAGAATCATTCCTCTCAAGTCTCACATTTTAGACAATACTTAAGTGTCTAAGTGGCTGTCACACAGTCAAAGGGATAAAAAGTGCAACCGAAGTTCACAGATAGTGCCACCGCATGCTGGACCACCTGTCACAGCTTCAGCTGCTGTGCTCCTGACAGACCTGTCTACCCAAGGTTCACTGGTGTACAGTACAGGAAGTAGGAGCAGCAGATTTGACTTTGGGGTTGAGTCACCTTGTTCTGAACCAGAACTGAGAGTGGTTGGTCAACAGAGCAGTGTGGTGTGTGGAAGAGGCAGGAAAAGAAACGTAGATCAGACAAAGACAAAAGTGTGAGAATACTATATGATGCAGCAAAAACTGCTTATTTGAATGTATTCTTATACTGTTCAGTACAAGGTTAAAATGTTTCCTATCTTTTCAAATAAACCAGTGATTCATATTAAAGAAAAATACTTTCCTAATGTTCAGAAACTAATACAATTTTTTTGTTATACTGGACCGAATAAAAAAAAAGAACTCAAAGCTTTTTGGCCCACCCCCCTCTGCAGCTCATAAATATTGTCACGACAGACAGAGTGGACATCAACATGGATACCTGTGAAGCATCAAACTAACAGGATCAATAAGATCCTACCTAAATGTCAGGAAGATTATTTTTAACTTTGTTTTATTCTGGATTGAACGATTGGTATTGTGTTGAAGTTATACAGGAAAACTAGATAACTGAAGGCCTCTACGAATGACTGTTAGTCATTAGTCAAAGGTGAAACATCCTTGATGCAAAATGCAGCTACAGATGAAAAACTAACCAAGACACAACTCAGTGGAGTACCAATGAGACACAGACATGGGCGGCTGTGGCTGAGGGGTAGAGTGGTCGTCCTCCAACCTGAAGGTCGGCGGTTCATTCCCCAATCTGAACCATCTGCATGCCGAAGTGTCCTTGGGCAAGATGCTGAACTCTGAATGGCCCCAATTGAATAACAAAGTGCTGGGAATAGATGCACTGTATGAATGTGTGTGTGAATGGGTGAATGTGAAACTGTAATGTAAAGCGCTTTGAGTGGTCATCAAGAATAGAAAAGCGCTATATAAATACAGCAAACAATTTACCATTTACAGTACATGCAATCAAACCCAAATCTTTGATACAAAATCTTTGATACAAAATGTTTTCAGAGCTTCAGTGACCGTGACAGTTCAAACGCTTATCTTGTTGATCTTTTCAGCCACAAAGGGAAATGTGCAGATTTGCTCGTCTTCCTTCAAACAACTTCGCTTCAACATGAACGTAAAGGCCTTCATATGAGATTCAAGTGAATGGAGCACTTACTGCTGAAGAGGAGATCATTTCATATTGTCCTCTTAAATGATGTAAACAGATGATGATTCAGATTATATTTGCAGAAACTGACACAAGCAGGCAAACCATTCAAATACTGTGTGAAGAATATGAATGTGCATGTGAATGAGTCAGTTCAGTCGACTTTAGCCAGCAAGAAACCTCATCACAGGTTTGCTCCAGACTTTGTGTGTTCCCACGGTCAGTGAGACAATCAAATGAGACAACAACATCAATGACTTATCAACTAGCAGACCCAAATATAAAAGTCAGCCTCTAGATTGCTATTCAACATTCAGCAGATTATTTAAAATATTTACTGTTTACTCTTGAATACATAGGAGTTGAATTTACACAACATTAACAGTGTGACCTTTGTGTCCAATGTGAATCCTATGCTGTCTCCTCCACTGACCAATATTCATCAGTCGCTCTGAGCTGAGTTTCCCAGAGACTCCACACAGGGCACAATGCATGGCAGTGGGTATAATGTAACAGACGGGACATTTTACAATTCTTGGCAGGAGGATGTTGGCATGAACTCTGAAGATGCCTCTTTCACTGTGTGTTCCCACAACAAACATACAGTTCTCAGTATATCACTCACGATCTCTTCTCTATGAGACCATGATTATGTCCTTATTGAACACATCACTGCTTCCTGTATACACCCAGCTCATAACATTTTGTTAATTATTTCACCTTATTAATATTACTCTTTCTGTGTCAAACCCTTCACAAAAGATATTGAAGGGCTACATTTGTAATCAGGACAAAATGTCATCTCATGGTTAGTAAATTATTTAGTATTATGAGCGGTGGTCTTTCCTTGAATTTGGCAACAGAATGTGTAATACAAATATTCTCATGATGCTTTTTTTTAACCACAACAGCACCACACTAGAAACAGTCACAGTCTATAAGCTCATAATGTATGCTACACTAACTCATGTTATGTGCTTACACTACATCATTGGAACTATTATAAACTATCATTTGGGATGTTAAATCCAAGTATTTAATTGGACAGCAACAGTTTCCACATATACATACACGACTACCTGAGGCTCACCTTCAGAGTGAATGTATATCCAGGCATACAGCATTTGTCTGGTACTGTTGATGAAGGTTTGGCATTGGTACCGGCCTGAGAACTTCACATGGAGGCTGTTGACCTCAAGGACACGGCCCCCCGCCAACATCCTGTACTGCAGGCCGAGACCAGGACCCTGGGACTTGGCTGGACGTGGAACATCCTTCAGGGTCTGGTTATTGTAGTCCCAGCGAACTGGCAGTTTGTGGTCAGGAAGTACTGGACAACCTTTTTCAAACACACAAGCAGGCTGAATTTCAATGGACTGATGAAAATGATGAAGGTGGACGCCACAGATTTTAACACATCAAAGTCTGTTTCCATGTGCTGGGGGGAACTACAGCAAAAAATGTGAAAACAGTTTGATACAGCCTTTTGCGAGCTGTGAGGAATCAAATATATTGTGACTCAAGAGGACAAATTGCATTTTAGATTATCATTATAGATTTTAAATGTGGATCAGCAAACCAGAAGGTTAGTGTTTTGATCCCTAGTCTGTATTTTGAGTGTGACCTCAGACAGCACACTGTACCCCAAATTGCCAAAAGTGAATGAATGGGGTGTGAAAGGAAAAGTGCTGTGTACAGAAGCACTTGATTGTGTGAATGTTTGCATAAATGCAACTTCTACTGTGAAGGGCCTTAAGTGGTTGATGAGACACTATATAAATACAGTCCATTTACTATTGGGATTAAGGTAAATGGGATTTGTTGATTAATACTTTTTGGTGATCAAAGTTGTAATTTAAACAGAAAATAGCATCCTCAGCTGAGCTGAATAGATGTGAGGTAGTAAACATGTGTCTTACAACAGCTTTATAATGTGAATGCACTTAAAACGGGATCAAACACATAATGGAAGAAACAAGTTACCAGAAGTTTATTATATAATAAATTAGATATGTATGTAAGCATTGATTTATTTATGAGTGGGAAGACACCTTTTCTGTCTGGAAGGTGAAGGTGATGTTATTCAGCTGCTCTGCTTTTGTGTGTGTTTGTGCTTGTACCTATGCGTAGAATGTCTCCAGGTTTGATAAAAACACTCGTCCCGCGGCGTGACGCCATGTGGACCCTTCTCCTGTTCAGCTCTCGTAATACAGGAACAATCCTGCGCTCTCCAGCAGGATATGGAGCTGTGTACACGTACAAATTCACATAAAAAAGTGCACACAATCAACATGTTACTTCAGATTTTATTTTCTGAGCATGTTTGTTTATGTGACAGGTTGTTGTATGAAGTTAAATATGATGAGAATATACTGTAAGCACAGTTTGTGTGTGAACCCACCATAGACCTGCAGAACAGTAGAGGCTATGGACTTTCCTATGGTGTTATGGGCTGCGCAGGAGTAGGTGCCTTGGTCTTGCAAAGATACGTTTCTGATCCACAGTGAGCCAGTGGGAAGGGAGACAGCACTGGAGTCCAACAATCCACGCATCCCGTGCCATTTCACTGTGGGTGGAGGAACACCTGACAGATAGAGGGACCAATAAGAAAAGTATGTCCAAAAGGCTAACACTATAGCAAGCTAGAAGGTGTGATGCATGGAATGCAAAAGGCAAAATATGAGGTTGTGAACATTTTCCTCAGATGTTTTATAAAGTTATAAAGAAAACTGCCTCAATTTTGAAATGTGTCAACAATAGTCTTGACCCCACCTCTTTCCTGACAAACATATGGGTGCTCAGATGGATGCAAATGCATTTGCTCTCTAAACAGAATTTGTGCTAGAAGGCAACTGCCTCAGTCTGAAACAAGTAAAGATGATGGCCCCCTAATTTGTGCTGAATGTAAGATAGGCTCTTCAATGACTAAAATTATGATTTATTATCCTCACCATCCAATGAAATAAACGTTACTTGTGATGGGACAAACTCGTCTCTTGAAATGTAAGCAGCTTCTAAAACTCTTAAACACTGTATATGTAGAATTTCATATCCATCAAATATATACAGTACTGGATGACAATATATAAACAATATATAAATTAGGATTTTTATTAAATTGAATTATGACAAATGCAATACTCAATAACAGGACTAAATGCATGGTTGGCACAAGGGAGCTGTGTAAGGGCAAGGCAGAGAAAGTGCTCTGAATTAACCTCTCCTCAGCATATTCAGCATGACAACCAACTGTCAAAATAAGTAATGTCAGTGGATGCACAGTCAGTCTGACCTGAAGCTGCTATTGCTTAATGGGATAAATCTGAGCGCTTGAAGAACACTTTGGCTGAACTTCATACACATACATGTCACATCCAGTTCACTGCCAGAGTGATTTCTTTTTAAGATTCTGTGAGCTGTTCTGCACTGATCATGTAGGTCGTATTACTAACGTCTTGTGCCACAGCTTTCCACAGATGAACAAAGGTTTCTTTTAAGCATCGAAGTTGGCGGTTCAATCCCCATCTCCCCCATTCCGCTTGCCAAAGTGACTTCAGGCAAGGTAGGCTACTGAACCCCAAATTGCTCCTGAATGCTGTGTCTGCAGATGCTCACATAGATGGACTCTACGAGCAGGTGAATGGATCAAACTGTATTGTAAAGAGCTCCGTACATCCTTTCCCGATCTCTCCATTAAGGTTGTGCTTTTTAATGTTTTCTCTCTCACACCTTCTCACTCCTACCAGTGGAGCATTTACAGCAAAGGACTTTTTACACATTTTTATTAGCTATATAAAAAATAACAGAAAATAAATAAAATTATGGAACAATGAAAAAAATGTGCTTTCCAACTGTAGGCATTGTCTTAAATGGTTAATTCAGTGCTTGGTAATGTACGGACATTAGGTTGAAGTGTCGAATGATTGGTATGCACTAAAAGAGGCTAGAAGGTGGAGGTCAAATGTTAGTTATCATGTATGCACTGGCAGAATCTTGACAGCTGAAGTGTCTAACCTGGTTGATTGTTAAAGATTGTAAGTCACATTGGACGTTATCAGCATTAAGCATTGGAGCTGAGGCTGTTGGCCGCGCCAATACAACATCCTTGTCAGACACGGTTGCCTCGGAATTTTCTTTCTTGATAAGCCAAATGAACAGTCTGTCTATGAAGCCAGCTACTATTCAGGACTTGGCCACAGCTCTGAGGTGTGTCGGTCAACATCCCCTTGGCTGAAGTAATCTAGTAATGATGATGATGATGAAGAGGAGAAGGAGGATGATGGTGTGTATGTGTGTGAATGTAAGCTTTATGTATATGTCTAAATGTGTGTGTTTCTTGGCTCAGGACGGTCAGACACTGCACTGCAGCACTGTGTTGTGCCCTCCTCTTATTTCCTGCATTTCACAGTCTGTTGTTCACTGTTACAACAAAAACTCTTTCCATTTAGTCAAAATGCTATTTTCAATCTGGTGCCTCAGCCCTACAGCTAACTGACAAACACACACACACACACACACACACGCACACGCACACGCACACGCACACGCACACGCACACGCACACGCACACATTTTTTTTTACTGTAGGAGCAGGTTGGCCTTGACTGGAAATTGTGTGGACCAAAAAGGTTTATGTTTCAGCTTGCAGGTTTGTGTAACTATACACATTAGTATTTCTCCCACTGGCCTGACCAGCACTGTCCCACTGAGCCCATTCATTTCACAATGGTATGATGACACACAGAAAAATTGCTTATATGCTCTCAGAGAGTTTTGCGAAATACAAGACCTTCCTTATTGATTCATTATTTACTAATCATAATAATTGACCCTGTCTCCAGGTGTTCTGTCAAACTTCTTCTGGTGATGCCATATTTTAATTTGTAGTACTGGGAGTGACCACTGGAACAAAATGGTAAAAAAGACTGAGTTGCTGCACTGTATCCAACTCTTAATACATCCAGAGTAAAAACACCCTCTGAGTTATCTACAGACACCAAAGTCTTTTTTCTTTGTAGGAACTGTTGGGTTTCTCTATGATTTTTAAGGTTTCAACCTAAGTATGTAAAATGCTTTGATATACTTTTAACTACACATGCGGCACCACTAGCATTAAGTGACCAGGTAACCAGGCCCATCAATATTAATAATATTTATGGATGTGCAATAGATTTGGGCTTGTTAACACTCCTTCTAAAATGAAAGTCCCCATGTCCAGGTGTTGTGTGACTGATGTGTGTTTCCTGCCTGCAGTCCTTTGGTCTTTCAGCCACAGACTTCACAATCCAGCGCTATGACCTACCAGTGACTGGGCAGTCGAGTGTGAGGTTGGTGCCCGGCCGAACACTGACTCGTTCCCCAACCACAGCCCTCAAGCTGTGTCCCAACACCAGCTCATGGTCTGAAACATTCCTCCATGACGCTGCGATGGCCGGTGGCTCTGAAGGTCCCCAGGGCAGAGAGAGAGCATCAATCAGTGGAACAGCAATGAAGGTGAAAATGTCATCTCCTTTTCAGTGCTATTGACATTCCTTTAAAGTCTTGTATTTTAAAGTCATTGTCTAACAGAAACCTTTAAGGTTAGTGACCACATCAACAAAAACAATATAGTTCAATATTTATATAAAGGGATATTTTTTTAATAACTGTGGGTCAGCAGGAATATCAGCAGTATGGTCAGTCAGTCAGTGAGTCCGAACTATCTGGAAAACTAACATGATGAACTGACATACAATTAATTTGTGGTTATCAGAGTACAAATCGAAATCACTTTGTTCTTCTAACTTTTCATCTAGAATCATTATCAGCTCAAATTGATGGTTTCTGACTAAATCCCTGCAATTCTAACAACATCCCATCCTGTTTCGGTTCAATGCTTATCATCATGTTTCATTATGATTAACAATAGAGTAAGATGATGAACATGGGAAATCATCTGGTACTAATCATTCATATTTAGAGAGAGGCGGTCGTCTAATGGCAGAAACTTGGACTATGGGCAGAGAAGGTCTCTGGTTCGTCTCGGGTTGACTACACGGAGAGACAACAAAAGACGAACCTGGATTGATCTGCCCAAAAATCCAAGAGTCTGTTTAGACCCTGTCTAGTGCCCCTGAGCAAGGCACCTTACTCCCTCAACATCTGCTCCCCGGGCGCCGTACATGGTCGCTCACTGCTCTGTGTGTCCTGCACCAGATGGGTCAAAAGCAGAAGTTAAATTTCCCTACCTGCATGAGTGTGCCTTTGCATGTCTGTGCATGTGTTTGGGACTAATAAATGAATCTTAAATCTTAAATCTAAATCTTAAATATTTATCAGTTGACTGACTTATTATTATGCCGGTTTATTTGTGCAGCACATTTTAACAAAAACACAGCTCAAAGTGGTTGACATAAATACACCATGTTCCACATTATTATGCAAATTACACTTTGCTCAGATTTTCCTAAATAATAATGCACAGCCAGTCAGTATAATTTTCAAGTCATCAACTGTTAGAGTATAATTCAAATTTTATTGAAGAAACCTCCCCAGTGATAACAGTATTTTTTTCAAAAATAAAAAACTCAAAATGCAGTGTTCCAAATTATTATGCAGCGTTTCTGAGTTTCAAGATATTTTATAGGTTTTAAAGAACAAAAAATTGTCATTTGTTGAATTTGCAGCATTAAGAGGTCATATTTACTGAAATCAAAAAAAGTTTTAATCAAAAACATCTTAACAGATCAAGTTACATGTTAACATAGGACCCCTTCTTTGATATCACCTTCAAAATTCTTGCATCCATTGAACTTGTGAGTTCTTTGATAGTTTCTGCTTTAATATCTTTGCAGGATGCCATAATAGCCTCCCAGAGCACCTGCTTGGATGTGAACTGCCTTCCACCCACATAGATATTTTGCTTGATGATGCTCCAAAAGTTCTCAATAGGGTTAAGGTCAGGGGGAGATGGGGGCCACACCATGAGTTTCTCTCCTTTTATGCCCATAGCAGCCAATGCCCCAGAGGAATTCTTTGCAGCATGAGATGGTGCATTCTCATGCATGAATATGATTTTGCTTCAGAAGGCACGTTCTTCTTTTTGTACCACGGAAGAAAGTGGTCAGTCAGAAACTCTGCATACTTTGCCGTGGTCATTTTCACACCGTCAGGGACCCTGAAGGGGCCTACCAGCTCTCTCCCCATGATTCCGGCCCAAAACATGTCTCTGCCACCTCCTTGTTGACATCTCAGCCTTGTTGGGACATGGTGGCCATCCACCAACCATCCTCTACTCCATCCATCAGGACCATCAAGGGTTGCACGGCACTCATCCGTAAACAAAAAAGTTTGGAAGTTAATCTTCATGTAGTCCTGAGCCCACTGCAAACTTTTTTGCTTGTGAGCTTGGTTTAGGGGTGGCCAAATAACAGGTTTAAGGACACTTTCAAACCTCTTGAGCATCCTACATCTTGAAGTTCGCGAGACTGCAGCAGAGAGATCCTTTTTCTTCCCCATTTTGCCTGAAACATGTAGCTTGCTTAATAATGTGGAACATCCTTCTTAAGAAGTTTTCCTTTGATTGGGCTCACCTGGCAAACTAATTATCACAGATGTCTGAGATTGATTTTAATCATCCAAATAGCCCTGAGACACAATACAATCCATGAGTTTAATTCAAAAACTAAAAAATGAATGTTTATGACCCTTAAATCCAATTTGCATAATAATGTGGAACGCGGTGTATATAAAAGGTACTAAATCAAAATTTGAAAGTAACATTAAACAATACAAAAATGCATTTGTAATGCAAGTAAAAATAAAAAAGTTGAATGTACAAAAAACAAAAAGAAATACAAAATTTTACAGAAGAGTGCCATGTAGGACAAAGTCAGCTTTTTGTTTTTTTGAAAACAAAAAGTCATCAGACTTATTTTAAAAGGACCAAGAGTAGCAGTAGATTTATCCTGTTACATAGATTTATTTTTGTTAAATTCTGGAAACAGGAGGCAGATCTGTCACAGACTACGTGAAGTAGGCGGATTTACACAAATGTTCTCATGTAATTGTTTGTGTGGCGGAGTTATCCTGTTTGAGAAAGAGCTAACATATGCATCTTTTGTTGTATAACTGTACATAAATGGTAAAACTTGTTCCCCCTGCGCAGATGAATTAAATTATCGATCTATCTTGGTATTGATACTGTGAGCGATGTGAGCATGTTGGCATTCTGACATGCACATCGAGTTCCAAGCACTGTTTTGCAGCGCTGCCTCATTGACTTTTAAAGGGAACTCATACTGGGTGCAATATGTTACTGACAAGTGCAGGACAATTATCAATCAGTTTAATCCACACTGATTCTGACATTGCTCAGAAACTGCTATTCTGTCAACAGCTCAGGACATAATGTTTTCATCAGGCTGAGTAACACCAGAAATGATAAAATTGACTTCAAATCTCAAAGCATAGAAAAGAGGGTGCTGCTTGCCATGAAGACCAACCCGTTATCCGCTCCTTGTGGATTGATAAATGTGTTAAAATGTTAATACTGCTACTTATTGCATGAAAACAAAAACAGAGAATTGTATGTATGTAATGTATTTCATTTCAAGTTCCTTGTCGTTGTTGTCACAACGACAACTGAATCTTGAGTCCAGTAAAAGATAGCACCCACCTGCCACAAGTAGCTGAGACGTCTCTGAGTCTGAGCCATGCATGTTGGCAGCTGTGCACTTGTACTGGCCTCTGTCAGACACTCTGGGCTGAAGGATGTGAAGTCCTCCGGAGATGTTCCACGAGACCCTGCAGACAGACAGGGAAAACATATTTGGTTTACCCAGCTGTTCTAAACAGATTAGAAGCTAAAAAGCTGCTCCCACTACTTTCTGAAAGAACCAGCTTAAACAGAGGGGGGTCACTGAGTGAAGGGAGTCATATTCGGTCAGATACAGAAGGAAAAAAAGAAAATAACAGAAACAAATAAACAGATGATTTTTTGCTCTTTACATTCTGGATCAACTGCAGAATTCTGTATGAACAGTGGAGCACAACGACTGGTGAGATAAGATATTTTACCGTTAATTATATTTCATTAAATTAGGGAGAGCACTCAATAACAATGAATTGGGAAGGCAGAACTTCCATATATCCTTCACGTATCACTATTGTCACAGAAGGTGCTGTATTAAACAAGTATACAATCGATATATGTGGTTTGTCCAAAATTTTGTATCTATTATAATTACATGGTACTCATCTAAATAATTGCTGATACACAGTGGAATCATTGCTACAGCCAGGAGAGATGAACCAGAAAGATAATTTAACAGTTGCTTAACAACAAACAATGTAAAACTCACAAACAAGTAAAAAATTATAAAAACAGAGATGGTAGAAAGTTAGATAAAATTGGTAACCAATTCTGCAAGTCTAATCTTCTCTGGCAGATTGTGCAAAAGTGTAGGCAAAGGCTATGGCTCCTTTGGTTTTCAGCTGAGATTTTTGAATGGTTATCAATGACCTACCGGAGGATCTCAGGCTGTGTCATGGCTCGTAGGAGGATAAAAGATCTGAAATATAGGGAGAAGCAGAGAACTCCTCTTTGACCTGACTTTAAATTTGATGCACTACTGTTTCACATTCATAATTTATAGTATCTTGACATCATTTACAGGAGTTGGGTATTGAATGCATCTTGATACACCTGGCTTCACTTGGGGGAAATATCTAAAATACATGAGGGTATCTATGTGTTCATACAAAGTATATATTTAGAATTGTACCACTGTGGTTGTATGCCTCCAGCAGCCAGTACAGTTTCCATCTGAATGAAAAAACATTCCAGATTCATATAAACATACCGTTTAACTTTGAGTCAGCAAGACCACTGATCAAAAGATGAAGAAATTGCCTCAAGATGCTCTTGATATCACATTCAAGAGGCCAAAACATGATCTGTGGAGTCACGGTGACATTTACCTTTGAACGCCAAATTATAATCAGGTCATCCTTGGGTCCAAGTGAACGCTTGTACCAGTTGCAATGACATTTCCTTTGGTCATTCCCAGCATCAATGTCATGTGACCTTAACCTTTTGACCTTTATCCACCAAAATTGAACAAGTTCAACTTTGAGTCCAATTAAATGTTTGTACAATATTTGAAGACATTGAGACATTGAGGGACTCTCTAGCTGATCTTAACATATCATCTTCAAGAAAAACAGAAAACATAATTTGTGAGGCCAACATGACCTTGACCTTTGACCCCAAAATTATAATCAGATCGTCCCTGAGTCAAAGGGAATGGTTCTGCCAAATTTGATAAAACTGCCTCAATGCGTTTTCAGGATCTTGTGTTCACGAGAATGGGACGGACGGACATAGAGACAGAGGGACAACCCGGGAACATAATGCCTGCGACCACTGGCTGTCCCCACATAGGAAGGAACTTTTTTTTTGCTGTTTTCCCTCAATTGTAATACAGAGCTAAACATGTTGTCCTCAAATGACATGAACAAACCTCAGTAAATCTGAATAAAGTTATTTTAAAAGGTCAAACTTAGCACATGTTGTGGAGAGCCATCATACTTAGTTGACTCCACAGCTCCATTTAGCAAAGGACACATGTAGAATAAAGCCCAAATGTCAATCAACAATTGGAAAATAAAAAAAGCCCCAAGCACTTAAGAGATACAAAAAAAATCTCAAACAGCAATTTATGTTTTCTGGGCTAATATAAAATAAAATAAAATAGTCCTTCAGGGTAGTCATTCTAGCTATATGTCTGTGAGGATTGTTAGACGTAATTAAACAAATATTCTGACACAGCCAAAGTTGCGCAGGCTTGGCTGAAAGCTCATTTAACATGATAATGAGTTAAGGAGACTTGTTGCTGCTGTGGAACTTCTTCCAAAGTGTAAATTTGTCTTAAAAAACATATTGGAGTATATTACTGATTAGGTACAAATTATTATTTGAGGGATCACTGATCAGTTGGATATGAAGAATGGCTGTCTGTAAGCTGCGCATTGCTCTTCTAAAGTTGAGGATTTGGGCAAAACAACTCTGAGTTACATCATCACCATAAGCACTACCATCTGACATCAGATGGCTTACCAAAGAGAAGCTGTTTGAGCTGTCACATTAGAGAGGTTAGTGTTATATATGTGATCAATAATCAAATAATGCCCTTGAAGAGTGTCCAACCCCTGTTCTAACTCTATCTTGTGGTTACAACAAAAGGGAAATTGTTGTCTGTCTACATCAAAAATCCGATCAATCAATTTAATATAGTGGATCCACTGCAACTGGTTGTGCTCTGGGCTTCCAGGCATTTGATCAATTAGCCATATGTAGCAGGACTGAGTATGAGCTTAATACTATTCAAAAGGTTAGATACTCAATGCCCCATATTGCCAAAAAACAGGTGAAGCCAGCAATGTTTCTGAAAAGGGTAAGTGACAAGCAAAACTGTAATACAAACAAAAGTCTAAAATCTAAACTTGCCCTTTCCTTGATGCGAAAAAAACATATTTTAAAACATTTAAAATAAAATGACACTGGGTTTATCAGATTTTCAAACCAAGAAAATCTAAAAAAAATTTCTTTCTGAATTATAAGTTGGCAAAACGTTTTTAGTTAGTTGAGAACTTACTTACTTACTTCTGGGGCTTTTACCCCAATCTCACAGTCTTCCTGACATCAGAGTCAGAATATAATGTATACTGTGTATGATGTACATAATAGCACTCTCTCTAATGCAGTCAGTCATGATGTGATTGACAGGCCCCTCGAGCACAGTTGTGAAGGCCTCCATATGCAGCTGCTCCCACACATAAAAGACAGGAGCAGTGAGTGGCAGCTCTCAAACTTCAATCTGCACCTCAAAAGATGAGCAAAATAAATTCAAGGACTTTAAGTTGAAAGGACATTACAGATCAATTTCCCCTAAGTGTGGTCTGCTTCTTTCTCACATAATTTTTGTTCATCGATATTCAACTCGGGCTGTATAATATAATGCTATACATCATTCGACCATAGAAAAGTCTATTGTTTAATATTACTGAGTTACAAATCACAGTCTTAGTGGCTTTTCTTCCAGGTACAAGCATGAGGACAACACAGAGGAAAGGTTTGGCTAGGTCTGAGATTGACCAGAGAACTCTACTTATAACTGTAACTACAAAACACTGGAGTGTGAGACTGTTTATTACAGTTAGACATAATGTTTGCTAAAAATAAATATTTATTTAAATTCAAATAGTTTACATCTGATTTGAAAGCTTTTCTTGCAAAACTATGTAAAGTTGTTCACTTGTTGTGCAGCCCAGAATAAAAGAGAGTTGCCGTTTAGTTTAGGTTTATTTCATGTAA
Organism: Pseudopleuronectes americanus; assembly: GCA_038501795.1. Lineage (NCBI taxonomy): Eukaryota > Metazoa > Chordata > Actinopteri > Pleuronectiformes > Pleuronectidae > Pseudopleuronectes > Pseudopleuronectes americanus. Next base: position 1,453,304 of record CM076716.1, on the reverse strand, counting down.
CAGCAAGAGAACATTGAGTCAGTGACAGTCCTCTTGTTCGTATAAATCACCAAATCTACATGAAAAAACAAATTTACTGATGTTGAAAATATGCTAAAAAAAGTGGCACTCAATTAAGAATGATGGGGGTAAAAGATATGGTGTAATTTCTCAGGATTGAGTGATGCAGTGGTTGTTTCATCAAAGGTATTTCACACAAATCCACCACGGGTACTTGATTTTATTTAATCATGTTCTGTTTTGATTTGACTATTTCAACAAAACCTGCTTAGAGCATTTTGGTGTCAGCTGTATTATCTGGTCTAGAAAGTTTCAGGTATTTAGTGACAAATGTATTTCATTGGTCTGAGCAAACACAAGCATGTTACCTGTCAGTGAACTGCAGCAGAGCTCCATCTTTGGTCCAGGTGATTTTGGGAGGCGGGCTGCCCTCTACAGGACAAAGGATGGTCAGCGATTGGGTGGCATTGGTGAGGAGGGCGCTGTGTCCAATGGTGATGTTGATGTTCTTCTGAAAAGCCAATGGAAGGCTCTGTTGCTGCCTGATGATCCGTGGTGTGTTCACAGGTATGCCGAGTGAAGAGCGCTCTGACGAGTTGGGCAGAATGTCTACGGGAAAAAGTCATATCCAGACACACATTTTCAAATACTGAAACCGAGACCAGATTATTGGCAAGGAGAGGAATTGTCTTTTTCCACAAGTTATCCATTTATCTGTAATTAGATTAAAAAGCTCTGATTTGTAAACTAACCCTAACCCCTGCACAGAATGATTTGTCCCTTTGCAGATGGGGCATTGGAGTTAAAGAGGCCACAGTCTGAAATAGAGGGGCACTCAGAGAGCCAAGCCTACCGAAAGGAAGAGAAAAGAAAGACTGGCATCCTCCCAAACGCAAATAGTTTCTTGCCTGGCCTAAATATCGACAAAAAATTATCCATCATGTTTACCACCATCATATCACAAGGATGACAACTGTTCCCTCTCACACCTACAATCAATTTATAGTCTCCATTTAACCTAACTGCAATCTGCATGTCTTAGGACAGAGGAAGTGGAGAAGACCCGGAAAAGAACAACCAAACACAGAAAGAATCCGGCTGAACTAGGATTCCAAAAAGGGAACCTTCTCGCAGAGGCAACAAGCTGACCACCATGCTAACCTCCTTTTCATGTGCAATCGGTGAGCATTTTAATATTTCACATACATTACCCGTAAACCATATGATGGCCTGACTCGGGATTACATGTCTGATTTACTGTATAAACAGTTAAAAACCGAATGACGATACAGTTTGTCATCATCTGGACATATCCAAATTTGCAACTGATATGCTGAAATGAAAGGGAAAATAAAGTCTTACATAAATAAAGTGCTCACCCACACTACAATTAAATGTAATGTAATGCTTTATTGAAAGGGTGATATTCAGTATTATTCAAATTCATCAATATAATAAGATGGAAGCCACAGAAAGGGGGTGTAAAAAGAGAACTTAATGTTAAACACACTCTGCCATCTACCTTTAGCTTGCACTTCTCCCTCTGTAATCCGGGTCCAGAGCTGGGCAGCAGACATGTGGGTCAGCAGTGAGGAAATGAGCTCTGAAGCTTGCTCCTGCTGTATCTCTCCTCTGTCAGCCTGCAGGGTGATATTAATCAGCCTCTCCTTCAACCGCGGCTGCAGCGAAACTCCCTGGACACCAAGGGGCAAAAGAGATACACTGACGGGCCTGTACGGATTCAAGGTTGAGTAGTGACTGTGGCAACTAGGCAACATTTCCTCCCTGTTGGGACCAGGAGTGGTAGTAGACAGTCTCCCAGTTTTCATTCTGTCACCACCTATCAGCTGAAGGGTGAAGATATCTGAGGCGGGTCCAGTGACACATTTGTACACCCCAATGTCCTCTGTTGTCACAAAGTGAATCTTTAGAGAGCCCGACTTGGTGATGCCCAGGCGTTTGGAGCTGGGTATGAGGCGTCCGTCTTTCAACCAGCGGATGTATGCTTTAGGAAACTTTCTGACAGGGCATTTGATGACCAAGGAGGTGTTAGGTAGAAGGTAGGCATGGGCACCAACAGTCAAATGGATGCGTTTCTCCTTGTGGGTCTGGACGTAGATGTGGTGCTTACCCATTAGCATAGGACACCGTTTAACCCCACTCTTATAGCCCTGGGCCTTTGTAGGATGTCCCACTTGGTTCTTCACTTGAACTTTATGAGTGTCTTTGGGTCTCCAATCTTTGCTGTGTTCTGTTAGAGTAAATAAAAAAAGAGAGGGTCATTTGTTTATGCAAATATCTGTATTTGTATTGAGAGAGAAGTCCTTAACAACAGAAAAACAAGCCTCCTTCCCGGTTACCTCTAAAATGTCAAACATACTGTGTAAACTAGAGTTAATAGATGTAAGTTAAATAAACGTCTCTAAGTTGTAAAAAATGTAAATGCACTTTGAGAATGCCCCCTGAGAAGTTAAGAAAAACCTCTTCAAGTCACTAAGTAAGACTCTTTATCTCATCTTATTAATCAAAATTTGGTGTTGCTTTTATATGGTTTTGTTTTTGTATTTATATAGCGCTTTTCTAGTCTTGATGACCACTCAAAGCTCTTTACAGTACAGTCTTACATTCACCCATTCACACACACATTCATGCAGTGTTAATCAGCAACTTTTTAAACAGGTTAGATTTTTTTCTCCACGTTGCCCAAAAGCATTTAGAGAGTTGTTTGTCCTCTTGAAGCCTGTGTGTGTGTCACACACCTTAACATGACAGACGCTATTCAGAATCCCTTTGATTGTGGAATTTGAGGATCTTAGTCTTAATTTGTGGAAGAATAATAAAACATATTGGATTCAGTTTGCAAAGTGTATGTGTGTAAAATGTTTAATCAGGTGGTGGATAAAAAAATGGCCATGTGAAAAGTATGTGTATAAACCCACTACACTGAATATTATTCAAGCCTGTAGTTATTTTTTACAGTTCACCAATCAATTCTCTCCTTTCTATGAAAGAGTTAGAGTCAAACTCAATATTTGTATTCATTTATTTATAAGTAGGCTAGATAACGTATACAGTGCACCTCTCTGGTGTACTTCTCCCACAAAAATGTTGATTTTGGCTCTTGTAAATTCCATCTGTATTATGTTAACACCTGATTTTCACACACAGAATTCCCTGCACTAAACAGAGATGAGAAATAGTCACATTAAATTAAAATTGGAGCTTACAAGATTTTGCAGAGAGTCCATGCTCACAACAGGACTACATTCTCTCAGAGGTCTTACCAAGTGGCAAGAGCCATTTGTCCCAAACATACAATAATTTATCCGACCTTTGTTAAGGTGGAAAACATTTGACGTCAACAAGGAGGCCTTCAGTATTTATTGCAGCATAGAGTGCAGTTTATTTAATGTTTAGTCAAAGCCACAGAGCCTGCAGATGGAGGAGGGCCAGGCAGGGTGACACCTTTATTTGTGCACTGATACATCAACGAAAGGCATAACACAGAATAACTCCTGACAAAGGGGAGCAGTTTGGGTCAGTGTGAGTAATGATGATTGTAAACTATACTGATTGATGGTCATACTTAGACTATGAGAAAATGCAAACAAGACCTTCCCACTTCCCTCCTGTGGAATAACTGGGCTAACTGTGAAACGCAAAATACATCTGACATCACTAACAAAAATAAAATATTGAGAGATAAGGTCTGAGGTAAATTACTTAATTCAAATATGGTTTGGAAAATGGGAGAGCAGTTCAAGGCCATGGTGATTATTGCTTGATGGATAGGCCTGCTGAGCACTGACTTCATCAGTCTACCAGTAGAGTGGACACTTACCTCCTTTACCTGAAGATTTGTATTGAGATAAAGAAGGTTAAGCAAGGTGAGACAGCAGTGAAGTATTCACTGAGCAGAATTTATCACAGCAACGCCAATCACATTTGTAAAATGTATGGAGTTCAGTATTCTCCTTTTCTGTCCCGGATGAAGGTCCCAGCAAAGAACTTAGGCCACTTGTTCTTTCAACTACGAGTTTGGAGCTGTTACTGACAGAAAGTGTTAGTATGATTTGTATTCACCACTGGTAGTTGAGTCGTGCCTGATAAGGGCCAATCAGGATGCAAACGTGGGCATCTGCATCATTATTTACGGCTCCAACCCTGAACCTTTAAAACTAAAATGGGACCAGAAAAGCTTTCAAAGTGGGGGCCAAAAATATTAATAATAAAGTAATGTGGATGCCGGGCGTAAACATAACACATGTGATGTGTTGTGAAGTGTGGAAGTAGTCAGGGGGAGAGATGAAAACCGTAGCTCTTTTCTCACAGCTCAGCTTCTGCACAGCTCAACAATCACTGCGTAAAGTGGGTGGGATTGTTGAGTTGTTGGCTTTGGAAGGTTTAAGAAATGATATATATAGCGTTATACCATTTTAGCTCTGACCCGGCCCTCACCTCAATCCTAATTAGCCAATAGTGTTTGTGAGACAGAGCACTGAGCAGCAGCTGGAGAGAACATTTCATGAAGTACTGTGACTCTCAGGAGTCACCGTGACATTTGCAAGGCATTCAATCTGTAAATGTGTTTTACAGTCTGTGTCCCAGCTGTGGTGAGTTAGAGGGACTCATGCAGCATTACAGAATCAGCTTAAGAGCTTTGGGTGCATGTATTTCACATGCACACAGTGGATATGAATGAGCAGACAGTGGAAGAGAACTCCCTCCTGTAGCTTGGCCAAAATCTTTATGTGAACTCATCAACACCAAATGAACAGCTGCTGAACTCAATTTTCTAATCTCATTCCCACATATTCCCACAATATTGTGGCCTGCATACAGACCACAATATTCGCCTCGAAAATGAAGATACGTTTGGCTGGGTTTCCAAAGGGAGCCCTTTTGTCGTCTTATGATTCATGTAAAAAGAGAGAACAGGATCTGTTGATAAGTTGATAAAGTGAGACCCTGTGATGGGGTGGATACATTGAGTACCGCCCCAGGGCCATGCGTATGTTTGTGAATCTGAATAATTCTGAATTGACAGGGGCATGTCTGCTCTCTGTAATTAGCATAGCCACGCCTTTATTTCTCCATATAAGGACATCCGTTTGTCCTGAAGAGAGTGGTGTGCTGAAACCCTAACCCTAACCCTAACTCAGGAGGTTAATGTTGTGTCCTTGCACAGAGCTGAGCACTAGAGCTGTGGACAATTCTCCTCAATGCATCGCGACATGGACTCTGCTGAATTATTATAACACCGCTGCTTCAGGACACATTAAAGGTCAGGCCGTCCTGTGTCAGAGTCTCTGTCAGAGTCTGCTTCATTCTCACTCCCCCACTGACCTGACAATACAGGGGGGGAGTGGAAGTCTTTGAGTCCACAATACACTTATGGAGTTTGAGGGGACAGCCGGGCCTTCGTCATTTGTGCATAACCCCAACATAGAGGACAAATATATGATTAAGTCTTTGTATGAACTCTTACTGGGACAGGCCATCATGCGGCAGGCTCGCACAAGAGGTGGGGAGGGTAATCCTGAGCACAGCTCCCTGTCCAGTGTCACCTGGTGGCCCACTGCTGTCAACTGGCGACATCGTTGCTCCCTCCGCTGGATCCCCAACCCACAGGACACTGAGCACTGCAGAGTAAAAGAGAATCGAACTAAATGGGAATGATTTTGCAATCTCATCACTTGATGACACTTAATCCGTCACAGTGAATTATTATTATTAAGAGAAAGGAAGGCTTTTGAACATTTATTGCTGAAAAAAGCACAGGATGCTCATGGAACAATGGCAGAGGACATGAATTGTACACTGCATAACTCTTCAGTATTCATGTGAACAATTCTTCAGTGTAGAAATTGTATGTACACATATTGACTACAGTAAGATTTTCATACACATCTTAGCCATTACAAATAATTTGTCATGAGAAAAATGACTGTAGGAGAAACAATTGTGTATAAGACTGTGTTTGTGAAAGTATATTGTGGTCAAATAATGGTGAAGTGGATAAATCACAAATCTCCGTGCATGACCGCTTGAACATTTCTACCGTATAAATTCTGATACATCTAACATTGGGCAAATTGAAATAGAACATAAACTTAAATAATCAGTTTGAGTTAGTTACTACTGTAATGACAAATCTATGCTATGGATCACAGCAGTGAATTGATTGCCCAAGCTAAATTAACTTAATGGCGCATGAATCAATTTTCACCAAACTTGGTCTAAGTAGTTGTGGACATGGAGGTGGCTCAGAGGGCACCCCCAGGTGAACCAGGGAGAGGTGATGGCACAGCTGAAACCAGTTGGCCACCCAAATCTCCCTGGATTCAAAAGGCAGCAGTTGAGCTGCCAGAAACACATGGGAAGGAGACACAAACTCAGAGACATAAAAATCTGAGCTGAGCAAGAAACTTGAAAAGGTTATGTGTGGGACAATTTATGTTGAGTCTGATTTATTTTTGTCCTTTTATAAAATAGTACGCTGAAAAGCAACATGTTTGTCTCTGGCTGTGTTTGTTAGACCCCGGTTGCATTGTCAATTGCCACAGTATTACTTGGGAGTATTTCTCAAGATGATTAACTTTTAGACAAAAGCGGCCATGTGGGTCCGGAGGCCAACACCCCTGCAATAGTGACGTGTTGCAGGTTGTGCACAGCAGAAAATATTGACTTGAAGCCAAAGTTATGTTTTAAAGGCGACCGATGCGAGTTCTGCTGGGGGTTAATCTAAATGTCAGACAAGGCAGTGTGGTTGTGCGGGAGAGAGGAAGAGCGAGGCAAAGATCGCCCAATGTTTTTGTATAAAAACTGCAACTGTCATGAGGATTAAGAAGCAATCAATGGAATCCAATGATACTCTCTTCTAACGTCCCCATTCATCCCCCCCAGTTCTCCTGTCATCGCAGCTATTTCACAAGTACTCAGGTTGTCTTTGGAATCCCTTCTTGTGTAAAACTGATTCTTAATATACAAAATAATATTCTTCTTTATCTAATATTTTTTAGGGCTATGTTTTCTTCTTGGATAAGTGTCATTTCAGGTCTCTATGAGTTTACTCAGTTCATTCATGAGATGTATTTTTTCCCCTTTGTCTAAAATCTTCTTGCAAACCATGCCTTCTTTGTCCAGCAGTTTACACTCATAATCATATGCAGTGCTAATCGGATATGACAGTACACACTGCTTTGGGCTTTTTGTCTCTCCTCTCCTTCAAAGGTTAACACTGACAAGAAAGTTTGGTATCGTCAATGGCAAAAGTTTACACCCCAGAGTACACTAAAGTTCTTAAAAAATGGGTTTATATGGCCCCATGCAACCAAACCGTACTCACCTTTCCCCATTCTCCTCCTGCCATGTAGGGCAGACAGTCAGTGTTGCTGCAACCTCTCTCAGTGGCAGGTTTGGGGCCCATGCAGGATCTGTCTCCCAACCTCCTAAAGGCCCCTGTGGACAACAGCTGCTTACAGTAAACCTTTCGAATCTGGACACCCCCACCACATGACTGGGAGCACTGGGAACCAAAAGAAGAAAGAAGTAGGAAGAGGTTTTATTATACGCAGTCAAATAAGATGGAGACACACACACACACACACACACACACACACAAACACAAATACAGAGAAGTCAATACCAGCTGCCAGGGCTCAGTTTCCCAGGTTGGGGGACAGTCAACCTGGTTGCACGGTTGCAGAATGGCAGGTTTGAATTCCCTGCACTCCTCCTCAGAAACAGTCAGAATATCCTGCTGGTCAATGGACAACAGACGCATGCAAAACACACTCCTGGTCTGTATTCCGACGCCGCAGGTTGCAGAGCAGCTGGTCCATGCCGTCACCTCCCATCTGCAGTGAGAGATAATACAACAAGTCCACTAACCACTTCTAAATATTAGGCTTTTAGGGGATGAAACATGGAATTGGTGTCGGCTAGTCACTCTTTATGATACATCATAATATCCTGCACCATTATAAGTCACTGATTAGAATATTGATAAGAATACTCCAATTTTGTAAAAAGAGAGATTGGTAGAATTTATTTGCCCTGTGAAATGTCTTTCTTCTGGCCTCCTGCACACAATGTTTGGGAGAGATGATGCACAGATCTCCCGTGGCTTGCAATGGAACGCTCTGGATTGCTTCATGTCAAGTGAAGCAATGTGCCTTGCGAATCATCGGCAGGTGAGGGGATAGAGACTCACATATGTAGTATTATCTCCATTAATTAGGAATTACAATTTGTTACAGCTTTTGTCCCTAAAAGTAGGGTAGGAGCCAGAGCTTTCAGTCTTCAAGCCCCTCTCCTGTGGAATAATCTCTCACTTTCAGTTCAGGAACCAGACACCATCTGTACGTTTAGCAGTAGGCTTTAAACCTTCCTTTTTGATGAAGCTTATAGTTAGAGCTGGTCCAGGCTTGTCTTAGACTTGCACTTAGTTATGCTGTTATAGGTCTAGAAGGTCGGGGGACACATGACAGACGAAGCTTCTCTTTCCAGCTTCTCCTTCCTCTTCTCAAATCATTATCACATCAAAGTAATTCATAACTCATCAATACATGTTTCTGACTTGACCTCTTCCCCGGAGTCACTTTGCCTTATCGCCCGCAGATCCAGGGCCGCAGCTGTGGCCACATCATAGATTATGATCTGTGGATCGCGTATAAGAGATCGTTGTGGTGGATCCAGTATGGCGGATCCTTATCTTGTTGGCATCTGATAAAAGTGGTGGACCACGACCGAGGTGGCAGCGGATGATGGCTTCTAATTGGCGGCAGTGGACAATGACTGTGGACTATAATGGCATCAGATCTTGATGGTGGATCATGATCTTTTTGGCTGCGGACCATAGACTATGATTGCAGCAGGACTGCCTGACATATAGTACACGTGGCATCTATTGCACTTCTGTCCGTCCTGGGAGAGGGATCCCTCACATGTGGCTCTCTCTGAGGTTTCTACGTTTTGTTAACCTGTTAAACTGTTTTGTATTTAAATAGCGCTTTTCCAGTCTTGATGACCATTTAAAGGATTTTAAAACTGGTACGATTGTGACAGTAATGTTTGTCTAGGTTAAAAAAGAAAAAGCACCCCAAGGTTCTGCAGTTGCATCTGGGGACTTAAAAATGTACATTTGTTTTTTTTTCTTTAGAAATTAAAAGGGTTTTCAGTAGTTTTTCCTCACTCTTGTTGAGGGTTAAGGACAGAGGATGTCACACCATGTTAAAGCTCTATGAGACAAATTGTGATTTGTGAATATGGGCTATACAAATAAAATTTGATTAATTGATTGAAGATTAACTAAATGTGCACATTCCACACTGTAAAGGAGAACCACATAATTAAACAGTGAAAGGCTTACAACTACGAAACACAAAGTTATTATCACATTAATCACAACCACGTTCCTGTAGTTATTGTAATGTGTTCACAACTACGCCACTGATTTACAAGTGCCAATGGACAGATATGGCACCTCTTCCATTTGTGTGGTAGTTTTTCAACTGAAGCAGTTTCATTTTTGGATAACTGAAGACTTTTAAAGCATCCATCAGCTGGTTGGCAATGGTGATTTTCCAACAGGCTTAAGCTGCCACAGCAGGCTTTCCCAAAATGATATGTTGCTTATGAGAGTGTCTTGCATTCTGAGCTCTTTGTTTTGGAGTATTAGGAATAGAATCAAGTTGGTCCACAAATGACAGTAGCTGGAATGTTGAGAAATCTAACAGGAGGATGTAGAAAGGTTTTTAAGAAAATTGTCATAAAATCATCAAGGTGAACTTATATTTGGGTACAAAACTGTAGTTGACATGGCTTTTGATAACAATTGACCTATTCTACAACTTAAGAAGCACTTACAGAGACCTTGTTTCTTTATATCTTTCATACGATCCATAGCGTCAGACCAAACACAAGACCATGTATGAATTCCCACTGAGAAGAATGATGGATAGCAGTAACTTGCAGAGAGAGAGAGTCAGGGAGACAGGGTGAGTGGGAAGGTTATAGACATGCAGAGTTGAAGCGGTAATAGGGAGTTAACAAACCTCACTGTGTTCGAACCGTTGGCCTCCCAAAATCGGAGGCAACCGACTACACCAAGTGTTTGTGTGTGTGTGCGTGTGCGTGTGCATGTGCAGCTGTTTCCTGTAAATGTCCATTAGAGGAGAAGAGAGCGGTAAATCACAGTGTGATTCAGATATGCCTGCAGTTTGCCGGACTACTAAATTGGCAAATGTCCATCTGCTGTGTAGAAATCGATGACTTATAGCATGCACACACACACACACACACACACACACACACACACACACACACACACACACACACACACACACACACACACACACACAACACACACACACACACACACACACACACACACACACTGTTGCACATGTGTATTTATATTTTTAGGTTATAAATATATTTTGTAGCTATTGAACATCCAATTATAACAAATGTTTATATATCATCAAACACAAATTAAGTGAATGATTCACAACTTAATTTCATGTGTTGAAGAACATACAACAAGAGATTTAACCCACACAGTTGCTGGTGGCCTTTGAGCAACACAGGGAATGATTTGTATGGTCATCCATCATTTACATTTAGTCTATTTCTACATATCCAGATGTTTATAATCCTAATATTCTCTCCATGATGACATAAAGACAGTCAACATTTGATTATGGGCTCAGTAATAGTCAATAATGTGTGTAAGCCTGCCATCATAGGGACATTGGTTTCATAACCTTCTAAATTTGAGTGAATGTAGCTTAACCCAGCACTTGCACCTCATAAGTGGGCTCCCCTATACTTTAAACTAACTTCAAACATGAATAAATTACATTTCATACTTTTGCAGTCAGTTTGTCCCCCATTCTATGTGTAACCATTTCTTTAAGCAGTTGCTTCATGAATCTAACTTGGGTAATGAGATATTAAGAGCTAAAGTAGAAAGAAGACCAATCTGACTAACTGTATACAGTACTGTTATAATATGGTGTATAGCCTTATAAGATGACCTTTGATGTGAGATTAAAAATAAGATTTATTTATCAACATCCGTTTTTCTTCTTCTCCATACAGCTCCAGTTAGCCAGCTGTTCTGATGTCTTTGGCAATGTGCAGCCACACTGGAAAACGCATCTCCTGTGTGTGTTTACGTGGGCGTGTGTCTGAGAGCACATTATTCGACCATGGTGAAATCTTCTTGTATAAAGTGCATGCTGACAAGTAATTTCCTCCAGCAAGGAGGTTATGTCGTTATCTGCATTTGCAAAAACTACCAAACTGACCAAAATTTTGTGAAGCGTCAGGCATGAGGCATGTTTTTCTGCATCTTTCGCAAAAAGATGCAGAAAAACTAGTCCACGCCTTCGTTACATCGAGACTGGACTATTGTAACTCATTATTATCAGGCTCCAGCAGTAAGTCGTTAAAGACTCTACAGCTTGTCCAAAATGCCGCAGCACGTGTCCTGACAAGAACAAAGAAAAGAGAGCACATTTCTCCAGTATTAGCTTCGCTACACTGGCTTCCAGTTAAATCTAGAATAGAATTTAAAATTCTCCTCCTCACCTTCAAGGCCCTTAATAATATAGCGCCTTTTTACCTTAAAGAGCTGTTAGTACCTTATAAACCCGCTAGAGCACTCCGCTCCCAGAATTCAGGCTTACTTGTCGTCCCTAAAGTCTCTAAAAGTAGAGTAGGAGCCAGAGCTTTTAGCCATCAAGCCCCTCACTTGTGGAATAATCTACCAATTTCAGTTCGGGAGGCAGACACCATCTGTTTGTTTAAGAGTAGGCTCAAAACCTTTCTTTTTGATAAAGCTTATAGTTAGAGTTAATTAGTGAGGCAGAACGTAACTTGCTCTATTTAATGACATATGACACACGGAGCTTCTTTTTCCAGCTTCTCCTTCCTCTTCTCCATCCCTAACCCCCCCCCTTCCCCGGGGTCCCTTTGCTTTAACACCCGCAGATCCAGGGCCTCAGTGGCCGCACCATGGATTGCTGTTTGTGGATCGCGCATCGGGGGTCGCAGTGGTGGACCCAGTGTGGCGGATTCTGTGTCGTGTGGGCTGATCGTGGTGCTGGTGGCAGACCCTGTGTCGCGTTGGCACTGGGTAAAGGAGGTGGACCAGGGCCGCGGCGATGGCTCGTGGTGGGTCCTGGTGGGCGGCGGTGGACGGTGACTGAGGACTGGAGTGGCCTCTGGTCTGGATGCTGGATCGTGGTTCTGCTGGTTGCTGACCATGGACTGTGATTGCAGCGGGACTGCATCAATGCCGCTAAAGACTTTAATGATGAATGTTTTTACACGTGGCATCTATTGCACTTCTGTCCGTCCTGGGAGAGGGATCCCTCACATGTGGCTCTCTCTGAGGTTTCTACTTATTTTTACCCTGTTAAAAGGGTTTTTAGTAGTTTTTCCTCACTCTTGCTGAGGGTTAAGGACAGAGGATGCCACACCCTGTTAAAGCCCTATGAGATGAATGTAATTTGTGAATATGGGCTATACAAATAAAATTTGATTGATTGATTGATTGATGAGCAAAGAAAGAACTTCTTGAAATTTGGGTTGGATGTGCTGTGAGTGATCATCAAGTCTATTTGCTGTCCGTACTGTGTTGTGGTGTGTTGTGAAATTGATGAAGAGGTTTTCTTACTTTGTGGTCCTGCAGCAATGAAGTGGAAGAAGTAAGCTGCTTTCAGACATGTACTGAACTCTGCAGATCATCCATATTATCTCTGGGGGAGGTGCATGTGTGAACTCAAAAGTCAAAGTGAAAGGCTCCAGAGTTTCGCGGACAATCTCTGCCTGGCCCGCTATTATAAAGTCTGCAGAAAGTCAGGAGAATGAGATGTGAGGACACAACGGGGGATCCGCCGCTGCAGGCCAGTTTGGGGGCTCCATAGCCTTAACGCACGATAGACGCAAAAATTAAAAACACTAAAAGACAAACATTATCTCTCTGTGAAAAATTTGTGACAAACACATAGAAGACACCAGCAAAGATGTCAAGAGAGTTTGAGGTGATACGAGCCAACTCCGGTGATTGTCTGATCTCTGCAGCATAATTAATAGGTTTCTTCCTGCCTCTGTCTGCTGCACCACACCTCTTGCCTGAATAATGCAGATGATTTGTTTATGTTGTGAACATGTCTTTTCAGAGAACCTCCCACTATGTTGTGCATGTGTGAAAGGTAGACTGCGGGTACAGCCCGAACCCAATTCTACGGAACCGCAGGTCATGTCTGTAAATGTCTGTAGTATGCATGAGTCTTACACACTTGTACTAAGCACTACTGGAGGGGTCACTGACTCGTATGTGCTTGTTCAGGCTCTTTAACCTCTCTACATGGCTTCAGTAAACTGTGGTCTCTTACCTTGGGGGGCATGGTTCAGGGTTACAGATTCGTATAATTGCTGGTGGCCTGCTGGACAAATCGCAGAGGGGGTCCTCCACCTCCTCACCTTGCTTCCTGTTAACACATCTCACATCTGCTGTCTGCTTCCCTAAGCAGAGCACAGAGACAATAGCCAGTTGGACATGATATGGAAAAAAGGGTCAGGCATTTCAGCTGTCAACATTCATTTGAGAAACCTCACCAGCAGCACATGCAGCTGAGCAGGCAATGAAGCCCCTGTAGTCCCAACTGTACAGTTCCTCCAGCTGGTTGTACGAGGCCCCATGATCTTGGGAGCCTGAAAAAATGCCCCTACATGGCCCTTGGTAGCAGGCCCTCTCTACCTGGGGTCTGTCTTTGCCACACTCCTCGTCTGGAAGGTCCACCTCCGTCTTGGTGAATGAAAGCATCACCCGACACTTTACCTCACGAGTTTGCTTGCCTGGCCCACAGGTGGTGCTGCAGGGTACCCAGGGCCCAGGCACAAATCTAAAGACAGTTGAGGAGAATATATACAGAGGTTATGACATGCAGCAAATGTTTATAATGATGATTCACAAAGATGATCCTCCAAAAGTGAAGGATATTGAATACCTAAACATCTGACGCATGTTTCGTATAAAAGACAAGTGATAATCCAACAGCAGTTGTAAAATGCACATTGGCTTAATCAACAACAGCAGTAACATGCTGGGTCATATTCAGTTCATATTACTGATGCTTAGCCATTAAAGGTAATGATGATTTGTATGAAATTTCAATTTTTTATACCTTGGCAGCTGAAACATATAACACAGGGTGTGCCCATACAAACAAGACCAATATTGATTTCTCTATACATATAAACTATTGGCTCTCTACTTGACATGTTCCTTTATAATCTCAACAACTTATTTTTAAATAAATAAATTAGTTTATTTTGACAGCATCCAGAAGGCCAACAGTGGAAACACTTAAAAACACATCCTCTTCTTTGATTCAGGTTTAAGGTTATTCTACTTAAAGAAATCATTCTTTTTGAATTGTTGTCATTCTCCAACAATTCTCAACTGCTTCCATTTATACCTACTACAGGAATGATATTCAAAGATGTATGTCTCTTTATGAACAGACCATCAAGACAAGATAGATGACTTTGCCTACATTAAGTTTTATTATTGAACCATATTAATATTTCCTATACAGACATGTCATTTTATTCCATCCATATTGGCTATATATATAACAACACTTTAAAGAAACATGTTTATCTCATTATGATTGCAATAATAAGTTTGTCATTTACCCCATCAACCACACTCATATTGAGAACTGCGAAAGTTTGCGTCAGTTGCATGGTTTTCATCAGTGTCAAAGACTTTGAGAGAGTTGGCTTGCTTCCCATCCCTGGACACTGCACGTTTGATGGACTCTCCCTTGTCTGCCTGATATTTGAAACTTCTTCCATGCCTTGTTTCAAACAGGTGCTTAACACTGGACGTTCACCTCACAACATTTTGCAAACATAACAAGCACACAGCACGGTCCTTATAAAAACAAAGCCATAGTCTTCTTCCCATGAGGGCTGAAATGCCTGTGCCTTTGTTTTTTTAGCTAGCGGGCATGCCATCACCTATACACCTGAACGGCTGCACTTCACGGAGATTCATGTGGGAAAATGGGAGTGCCACCGGCTGGGAGGCTTCTTATTATTATTTAATGGTGATTGGCATCAGGCCAACGGTGCATTACTAGCACCACTGGGAGGTGTTAACATCAATCAAGCTAAATAATACATTTCTTTAATAAGAAACTACCTGTGTGCCAATGATTATGAGGCCTAAGGTTGCTGAGCCCTTTACCAGAGGTTTTATCAAGTTAAGAGGGATATTTTTTCTCGCTACAGCTTCCCCAAACTTTTTGCACTGCTATATGGCAACAGTTGAGTTTCTCTCTAATTTTATAAGGTCCCGAGTGGCAAGGGGTTGACCCCCATACTAGCTTGTGTGTACCAGACTAAATCATGAATCTTTACAAGACCAATGATCAAAACCTGCACATCAATTTACTGTCTCCTATTTATGAACCAATTCCTTCATTACAGCAGGGTATGGTAAATGGTAAATGGATTTGCATTTATATAGCGCTTTTCTAGTCTTGATGACCACTCAAAGCGCTTTACATTACAGTTTCACATTCACCCATTCACACACACATTCATACAGTGCATCTATCCCAGCACTTTGTTATTCTAAGGGGGGGCCATTCGGGGTTCAGCATCTTGCCCAAGGACACTTCGGCATGCAGATGGTTCAGACTGGGAATCGAACCGCCGACCTTCAGGTTGGAGGACGACCACTCTACCCGTCAGCCCACTCTACCCCTCAGCCACAGCCGCCCGCAACATTGCAGAAGTTTTTCATCTTAATTTAAGCCCTACATTTTGAGTTTTCACGAGATTCAGTATGCTTCATATCTGGATCTAGTTCTCGCCTGCTTTTTTCATTAATAAATATTCAGATAATAAATAAATAAAATAATGGTAATAATAATCTGACCTAAAGGGGAATTCCTCGAGCTCCTGTAAGTAAAAACTAAATTTGCTTGAGTTCACTGTGTCTCCTTCCCATATACCCACCACAATAATGTTGAGATAAACCACTCCATCTGCTTCATGTTATGAAATCCTAAAGCTGCTGACTGTCAGGAGCACCAGAGGTAATAAGAGGTGAGTTTGTTATGGCAACTAATCTGAAGGGAGCAGAGAGTTAGGTTCCAGGCTTTCTTGAGGGGAACATTTTGACATTTGAGAGTGACTTGATTTAGCTCAGTAACACAGATTTAAAGACCTGCATAAATCAGTGGGACTGAATCGAATTGATAGAATTTAAATGTAGAGAGATAATTGCTAAATGTGGGATTCTACATCCTTATTGTCATTTCTCCCTTAATTGTCTGTTGTTATTATGTCAAGCTCCGAAAGTATAGGGAAGATGTCTCAGACTTCCATTTATCAATTATTAATAATGGTGGGAGGGACAGGTGAGCTCTGTCTTGTACAACTTTGAACCAACATAATGGAGACTGCTTGTCCCAACTTATTTAACATTTACTGGACATTTCATGAACTTTTACTTAGAATTGTCTCCAAATGATTGACACCAACTTAAAGCAGTCAGTGTGACACAAGTGTTAAGTTTGTAAATAACTATTTGCATATCTGTGTGTCTAGCTCTGCCAGAATACTACTCAGGCTTTGACTATGAATATAAGACTGCTTTGTCTAATAATTAGCTTTACAATATTTAATATATAATCTCATGTAACCTTGTAATTAGGAAGATAAAGCTGGTGGAGTTGTCAATATACAACCTGTGTATCTGGCCAAGGGAAGTAAGGCTGAGGTTCTACAGCATTGAATATATTACATGATGATTAATGTTGGGATAGTGCCTTCGATGAAGAAAACCCTTTCTTCAAAATCATGGCAAGTTGGGCTCCTTAACTATTTCTGAGAATAGACCTTTCTTTTTTTTCTTCATTATGTACGGAAGTCAGGTATGTCTGATTGCATCTGTGTGCATTTAGCTGGATTAACATAGACATATTGAGACAAGTGGACGAATGGGAAGTCAGAGGATGAGCTTAACTAACATACACACACACATACACACACACACACACACACACACACACACACACACAACTTCTGTGTACTTGTGGCTAGCTGTCAGCTAACGTCTATAGGTGTGTGTGGGAAGTGTTTAACTCGTATATATTAGTGTCTGCACAGTGTTTGTGGTGAGGTTTGTGAGGTGTGTATGAGCTGTGTGAGCTG